>CM031600.1:321328-336328 GCA_018398815.1 Conus ventricosus
ACTTACTAAACAGAATAACATGTGCATTTCAAGCACGAAACGCTTTACAAATAGTCAGGTTCATACATAAGGCAAAGATGGTGGTGGATTTATGGCGGAGTATGCAAATACTGGCACATAAGATGGTGGAAATAATGGTGTTTGAAGGTTGATGCGCAATGGTGTTGTTTGGTTGATTCAGGGAGCGAGTTCCATTGACAGGAACCTGAATATGTTAAACTGGATTTGAATGTCTTGAATCTTTTTATAGTCTGAGTCTAGGAGACTACTGCTTTTTGAGAGGACTAATTTGAGTGCTCACTTGTGTAGGCTTAGCAATGGTTTGAGGGTGTTGGCGCTAGCAGAGTTCCATAGAGTAGATCCATAGTCTATGTATGATTGAATATGAGACTGGGAAAAGAACTTGCGTGAATGCAGGTCGAGGAAGCGTTTGATTTTGGGGAGTTGATAGACTTTCTGAGAGACTTTTTTGCACAGTGTAGGTTATGTGAGCTTGCCAACTAATATTGTTATCAATTGTTATTCCTAGCACTTTTAGGCAGGTAACCTGTTCAACGGGTTCATCTTTAAGATGCACGGGAGGAAACTTAATAGTGAGATTTTGTCTTTTTTGCCTGGTTGTGATAAGCATGGATTTAGTTTTTTGAGGGTGAAGCGACTTGTGATTTAGTTCAGCCCATTTCACTAAATCATTCGCACTTTCTCGTAAAGTTTGTGCAAGAACAGTAACATCAGAATGATTTGTGTGTATTGTTGTATTATCAGCAAAGAGTTCACAGGTAGATGTGATATGGAGAGGTAGATCATTGATGTAAATTGTGAACAGTAAGGGACCCAAGAGAGAGAGAGAGAGAGAGAGAGAGAGAGAGAGAGAGAGAGAGAGAGAGAGAGAGAGAGAGAGAGAGAGAGAGAGAGAGAGAGAGAGAGAGAGACTGACTGACTGACTTGAACAGGACACGCACCTCGAAGATCCTCAGAGACCGAGAACACAAACCCGCTGGATCGCGTGACAGTGTGGAGGGGAAGTAATTCATCACATCAGTTTTCTTTCACACTCAGAGAGTTTCTTCTCCTAGGTCTGTCACCTCAAAAAAGATTGCCAGCGTTAAAATACACACACACTCACACGCACACACCGTCCTCGCCGGTCACAGTGACTGAAAATGAGTCAGAATCTGATAGCTTTGTCCTGGCCTCTGTTTCCATCGGTTGACTTCTCGTTGATGTCCTGGGTACTGACCTGTTCATTGGGGATTGTCGTTGATGTCCTGGGTACTGACCTGTTCATTGGGAATTGTCGTTGATGTCCTGGGTACTGACCTGTTCATTGGGGATTGTCGTTGATGTCCTGGGTACTGACCTGTTCATTGGGGATTGTCGTTGATGTCCTGGGTACTGACCTGTTCATTGGGGATTGTCGTTGATGTCCTGGGTACTGACCTGTTCATTGGGGATTGTCGTTGATGTCCTGGGTACTGACCTGTTCATTGGGGATTGTCGTTGATGTCCTGGGTACTGACCTGTTCATTGGGGATTGTCGTTGATGTCCTGGGTACTGACCTGTTCATTGGGGATTGTCGTTGATAGTATTGACCTGTTCATTGGGGATTGTCGTTGATGTCCTGGGTACTGACCTGTTCATTGGGGATTGTCATTGATGGTATTGACCTGTTCATTGGGGATTGTCGTTGATGGTACTGACCAGTTCATTGGGAATTGTCGTTGATGTCCTGGGTACTGACCTGTTCATTGGGGATTGTCGATGATGTCCTGGGTATTGACCTGTTCATTGGGGATTGTCGTTGATGGTATTGACCTGTTCATTGGGGATTGTCGTTGATGGTATTGACCTGTTCATCGGGGATTGTCGTTGATGGTATTGACCTGTTCATTGGGGATTGTCGTTGATGGTATTGACCTGTTCATTGGGGATTGTCGTTACTGGTACTGACCTGTTCATTGGGGATTGTCGTTGATGGTATTGACCTGTTCGTTGGGGACTGTCGTTGATGGTATTGACCTGTTCATTGGGGATTGTCGTTGATGGTATTGACCTGTTCATTGGGGATTGTCGTTGATGATACTGACCTGTTCATTGAGGATTGTCGTTGATGGTATTGACCTGTTCATTGGGGATTGTCGTTGATGGTATTGACCTGTTCGTTGGGGATTGTCGTTGATGTCCTGGGTATTGACCTGTTCATTGGGGATTGTCGTTGATGGTACTGACCTGTTCATTGGGGATTGTCGTTGATGGTATTGGCCTGTTCATTGGGGATTGTCGTTGATGGTATTGACCTGTTCATTGGGGATTGTCGTTGATGTCCTGGGTACTGACCTGTTCATTAGGGATTGTCGTTGATGGTATTGACCTGTTCATTGGGGATTGTCGTTGATGGTACTGACCTGTTCATTGGGGAATGGCGTTGATGGTATTGACCTGTTCATTGGGATTGTCGTTGATGGTACTGACCTGTTCATTGGGGAATGGCGTTGATGGTATTGACCTGTTCATTGGGGATTGTCGTTGATGGTACTGACCTGTTCATTAGGGATTGTCGTTGATGGTATTGACCTGTTCATTGGGGATTGTCGTTGATGGTACTGACCTGTTCATTGGGGAATGGCGTTGATGGTATTGACCTTTTCATTGGGGAATGTCGTTGGTGTCTTGGGTATTGACCTGTTCATTGGGGATTGTCGTTGATGGTACTGACCTGTTCATTGGGGATTGTCGTTGATGGTATTGACCTGTTCATTGGGGATTGTCGCTGGTGTCCTGGGTATTGACCTGTTCATTGGGGATTGTCGTTGATGGTATTGGCCTGTTCATTGGGGATTGTCGTTGATGGTATTGGCCTGTTCATTGGGGATTGTCGTTGATGGTATTGGCCTGTTCATTGGGGATTGTCGTTGATGGTATTGGCCTGTTCATTGGGGATTGTCGTTGTTGTTTCTGACCTGTTCTTTGGGGATTGTCGTTGATGGTACTGACCTGTTCATTGGGGATTGTCGTTGATGGTATTGACCTGTTCAATGGGATTGTCGTTGATGGAATTGACCTGTTCATTGAGGATTGTTGTTGATGGTATTGACCTGTTCAATGGGGATTGTCGTTGATGGTATTGACCTGTTCATTGGGGATTGTCGTTGATGGTATTGACCTGTTCAATGGGATTGTCGTTGATGGAATTGACCTGTTCATTGAGGATTGTTGTTGATGGTACTGACCTGTTCATTGGGGATTGTCGTTGATGGTATTGACCTGTTCATTGGAGATTGTCGTTGATGGTATTGACCTGTTCATTGGGGATTGTCGTTGGTGTCCTGGGTATTGACCTGTTCATTGGGGATTGTCGTTGATGGTATTGACCTGTTCATTGGGGATTGTCGTTGAGGGTATTGACCTGTTCATTGGGATTGTCGTTGGTGTCCTGGGTATTGACCTGTTCATTGGGGATTGTCGTTGATGGTATTGACCTGTTCATTGGGGATTGTCGTTGATGGTATTGACCTGTTCATTGGGTATTGTCGTTGATGGTATTGACCTGTTCATTGGGGATTGTCGTTGATGGTATTGACCTGTTCATTGGGGATTGTCGTTGATGGTAATGACCTGTTCATTAGGATTGTAGTTGATGATACTGACCAGTTCATTGGGGATTGTCGTTGACGGTACTGACCTGTTCATTGGGGATTGTCATTGATGGTATTGACCTGTTCATTGAGGATTGTCGTTGATGGTATTGACCTGTTCGTTGGGATTGTCGTTGATGGTATTGACCTGTTCATTGGGGATTGTCGTTGATGGAATTGACCTGTTCATTGAGGATTGTCGTTGATGGCACTGACCTGTTCATTGGGGATTGTCGTTGATGGTATTGACCTGTTCATTGGGGATTGTCGTTGATGGTATTGACCTGTTCGTTGGGGATTGTCGTTGATGGTATTGACCTGTTCATTGGGGATTGTCGTTGATGGAATTGACCTGTTCATTGAGGATTGTCGTTGATGGTACTGACCTGTTCATTAGGGATTGTCGTTGATGGTATTGGCCTGTTCATTGGGATTGTCGTTGATGTCCTGGGTACTGACCTGTTCATTGGGGATTGTCGTTGATGGTACTGACCTGTTCATTGGGGATTGTCGTTGATGGTATTGACCTGTTCATTGGGGATTGTCGTTGATTGTATTGACCTGTTCGTTGGGGATTGTCGTTGATGGTATTGACCTTTTCATTGGGGATTGTCGTTGATGGTTTTGGCCTGTTCATTGGGGATTGTCGTTGATGGTATTGACCTGTTCATTGGGGATTGTCGTTGATGGAATTGACCTGTTCATTGGAGATTGTCGTTGATGGTATTGACCTGTTCATTGGGGATTGTCGTTGATGGTATTGACCTGTTCGTTGGGGATTGTCGTTGATGGTATTGACCTGTTCATTGGGGATTGTCGTTGATGGTATTGACCTGTTCATTGGGATTGTCGTTGATGTCCTGGGTACTGACCTGTTCATTGGGGATTGTCGTTAATGGTACTGACCTGTTCATTGGGGATTGTCGTTGATAGTATTGACCTGTTCATTGGGGATTGTCGTTGATGTATTGACCTGTTCCTTGGGGATTGTCGCTGATGGTATTGACCTGTTCCTTGGGGATTGTCGTTGATGGTATTGACCTGTTCATTGGGGATTGTCGTTGATGGTATTGGCCTGTTCATTAGGGATTGACGTTGGTGGCGCCCTCCAGAAGGGGCTCGTCGCTTATGCTGGTTCCACGATAAGGCAGTAACTGTCGTCGGTTTAAATAATACTAATTATAATAATAATGATGAGAAGAAGAAGAAGAAAAAGGGAAAGATGAAGAAGAATGATGATAATAATGGTAAGTATAATGATGATGATAATTATATTAATCATAAGCCCTAGTCCATGGGCTGTAGAAGCAGTGAACTGTCAGATGTTAAATGCCTATACGCACGGCATAATGCAAAGCAGTGCCCATCCCTCTCTTTCCGCCGCCTTTCACCTTCCTTGAACTGAATCAGGCACCCATTTACTGCTGGGTGGACAGAGAGGGTTTTCAAGCCAAAACATTCCGACCCCATAAGAGATTCGAACTCACGACCGTCAGCTCCTGAGGCAGACGCTCTGACCATCTGACCACGGGCCCTCTTCGTCAGTTGGAGGCTTAGTAAGTGGTGTGCTGTGTCATGTTGGGTTAGAACAGGCGCCACTCAATACAACTCTTAGTAAGTGGTGTGTTGTGTCATGTTGGGTTAGAACAGGCGCCACTGAATACAACTCTTAGTAAGTGGTGTGTTGTGTCATGTTGGGTTAGAACAGGCGCCAATGAATACAACTCTTAGTAAGTGGTGTGTTGTGTCATGTTGGGTTAGAACACTCGCCAATGAATACAACTCTTAGTAAGTGGTGTGTTGTGTCATGTTGGGTTAGAACAGGCGCCAGTGAATACAACTCTTAGTAAGTGGTGTGTTGTGTCATGTTGGGTTAGAACAGGCGCCACTCAATACAACTCTTAGTAAGTGGTGTGTTGTGTCATGTTGGGTTAGAACATGCGCCACTCAATACAACTCTTAGTAAGTGGTGTGTTGTGTCATGTTGGGTTAGAACAGGCGCCAATGAATACAACTCTTAGTAAGTGGTGTGTTGTGTCATGTTGGGTTAGAACAGGCGCCACTGAATACAACTCTTAGTAAGTGGTGTGTTGTGTCATGTTGGGTTAGAACATGCGCCACCCAATACAACTCTTAGTAAGTGGTGTGTTGTGTCATTATGGGTTAGAACAGGCGCCAATGAATACAACTCTTAGTAAGTGGTGTGTTGTTGTCATGTTGGGTTAGAACAGGCGCCACTGAATACAACTCTTAGTAAGTGGTGTGTTGTGTCATGTTGGGTTAGAACAGGCGCCACTCAATACAACTCTTAGTAAGTGGTGTGTTGTGTCATGTTGGGTTAGAACAGGCGCCACTCAATACAACTCTTAGTAAGTGGTGTGTTGTGTCATGTTGGGTTAGAACAGGCGCCACTGAATACAACTCTTAGTAAGTGGTGTGTTGTGTCATGTTGGGTTAGAACAGGCGCCACTGAATACAACGCTTAGTAAGTGGTGTGTTGTGTCATGTTGGGTTAGAACAGGCGCCAGTGAATACAACTCTTAGTAAGTGGTGTGTTGTGTCATGTTGGGTTAGAACAGGCGCCACCCAATACAATTCTTAGTAAGTGGTGTGTTGTGTCATGTTGGGTTAGAACAGGCGCCACCCAATACAATTCTTAGTAAGTGGTGTGCTGTGTCATGTTGGGTTAGAACAGGCGCCACTGAATACAACTGGTGTAAGTCGGAGACGGTGCGTTGTCTTTGTCGATCAGTTTTTTCATGATGACTTGATACTGACAGCCGGCTTTTGGACTACAGTGCCAGAACTTCGACAGAACGTGCCAGATACAGCTGTTAATGACGGAGCTGAAACACACACACACACACACACACACACACACACACACACACACACACACACACACACACACACACACACACACACACACACACAATCACCAAGTTCAGACTGGGATGATGTTAACAACAACCTGACAAGCCCCAACCTGAAGCCTTTGACCTTGAAGTCGATCCACTCGGATCATGGAGAGGACCTCTTGACTGATTGCATAGACAAACCACAACAGCTGCTGAAGGACGTGAAGTAGGCCTTGCTGACATCGTACCCGCTGTCCTGCTAGAGCGCGTCGGGCGCACGTGCCGCCCAGACAAACAGGCCGGTGATGCATGAGAATTGGACTCCCTTGAAAAATATTACTGTGGAGTAAAATTCGCTAACGAAACTTTTTATTCCCTTTTCAAGAAAAGTATCCATCCCACCACATGAAAAAGTAGTCTCCACGAAAAAGAAAATGGTACTCCCCTTCTCTCTCTCTCTCTCTCTCTCTCTCTCTCTCTCTCTCTCTCTCTCTCTCTCTCTCTCTCTCTCCTCTCTCTCTCTCTCTCTCCTCTCTCTCTCTCTCTCTCTCTTCTCTCTCTTCTCTCTCTCTCTCTCTCTCTCTGTTTTTGCTTAACAAAATAAGTAGTTGGGGAAAACAAGTGCAAGCTAACAACTCCTCCGTGATTACTACAATGACTCGGCAAAGATTAAAACAAAAGAAAAAGAAAAAGGGGGGTGGGGAAGAGAGAAGAAAGAAAACGGGAATAGAATATTAGGCGTTGGACTATAGCTATAAAATCCCTCACCAGCAGTGTATGGAGACCACTGTAGTCCATCTTGAACACAGAACCATTCATATAGCCTGTTGTCTGGAGGCTTGAACACAGAACCATTCATATCGCCTGCTGTCTGGGGGCTTGAACACAGAAACCATTCATATCGCCTGTTGTCTGGAGGCTTGAACACAGAACCATTCATATCGCCTGTTGTCTGGAGGCTTCAACACAGAACCATTCATATCGCCTGCTGTCTGGGGGCTTGAACACAGAGCCATTCATATCGCCTGTTGTCTGGAGGCTTGAACGCAGAACCATTCATATCGCCTGCTGTCTGGGGGCTTGAACACAGAACCATTCATATCGCCTGTTGTCTGGAGGCTTGAACACAGAACCATTCATATCGCCTGCTGTCTGGGGGCTTGAACACAGAACCATTCATATCGCCTGTTGTCTGGGGGCTTGAACACAGAACCATTCATATCGCCTGCTGTCTGGAGGCCTTCCGTCCGCTGATTGGGACTCCTCAGTGAGACACGGCGGAATCCAATGGATGTAAACCACAGTGTAATCATTCTGTGGTATGCTCGCACCAAGAGTTTTGTGTCTGGTTCGGTCTCTTCCTCTAAGATTTGGTCTTTTGCTTGTCAGTCTTTCTTTCTGAGTATGCATCCTGTTCTCTGTCTGTCTTGTCTGTCTTGTCTGCCTGCCTGTCCGTCTGTCTGTCTGTCTGTCTGCCAGTTCGTCCGTCTGTCTGTCTGTCTTTTTGTCTGTCTCTCTTTCTCTGTTTCTGTCTGTCTCTGTCTCTCTGACTCTCTGTGTATGTGTCTGTCTGTTTCTGCCCGTCTGTCTGTCTGTCTGTCTTTCTGTCTCCCTCCCCTCTCCCCCCTCTCCCCTCCACTCTCTCTCTCTCCCTCTCTCTCTCGCCCCCTCTCTCTTCCTCACTCTCTCCCCCCTCTGTCTCCTCCCTGTCTCTTCCCCACTCTCTCTCCCCTCTCTCTCCCCCTCTCTCCCATCTCTCCCCACCTCTCTCTCCCCCTCCCCCCCCCCCCCTTCCCCCCCCCCCCTCTCTCTCTCTCTCTTGCCTTCTCTCTGTGTGGGAGTCTATCCTGCCTCATGCTTCCGCCGTCCTCAGCAACTCTTTTCCCACAATGATCAGGAAGTGTCTTCACTGTCAGGCCAACTCTTTTCCCACAAGGATCAGGAAGTGTCTCTCACTGTCAGGCCAACTCTTTTCCCACAATGATCAGGAAGTGTCTCTCACTGTCAGGCCAACTCTTTTCCCACAATGATCAGGAAGTGTCTCTCACTGTCAGGCCAACTCTTTTCCCACAATGATCAGGAAGTGTCTCTCACTGTCAGACCAACTCTTTTCCCACAATGATCAGGAAGTGTCTCTCACTGTCAGACCAACTCTTTTCCACAATGATCAGGAAGTGTCTCACACTGTCAGGCCAACTCTTTCCCACAATGATCAGGAAGTGTCTCTCACTGTCAGGCCAACTCTTTTCCCACAATGATCAGGAAGTGTCTCTCACTGTCAGGCCAATTCTTTTCCCACAATGATCAGGAAGTGTCTCTCGCTGTCAGGCCAACTCTTTTCCCATAATGATCAGGAAGTGTCTCTCACTGTCAGGCCAACTCTTTTCCCACAATGATCAGGAGTGTCTCTCACTGTCAGGCCAACTCTTTTCCCACAATGATCAGGAAGTGTCTCTCACTGTCAGGCCAACTCTTTTCCCACAATGATCAGGAAGTGTCTCTCACTGTCAGGCCAACTCTTTTCCCACAATGATCAGGAAGTGTCTCTCACTGTCAGGCCAACTCTTTTCCCACAATGATCAGGAAGTGTCTCTCACTGTCAGGCCAACTCTTTTCCCACAATGATCAGGAAGTGTCTCTCACTGTCAGGCCAACTCTTTTCCCACAATGATCAGGAAGTGTCTCTTACTGTCAGGCCAACTCTCTTCCCACAATGATCAGGAAGTGTCTCTCACTGTCAGGCCAACTCTTTTCCCACCATGATCAGGAAGTGTCTCTCACTGTCAGGCCAACTCTTTTCCCACAATGATCAGGAAGTGTCTCTCACTGTCAGGCCAACTCTTTTCCCACAATGATCAGGAAGTGTCTCTCACTGTCAGGCCAACTCTTTTCCCACAATGATCAGGAAGTGTCTCTCACTGTCAGGCCAACTCTTTTCCCACAATGATCAGGAAGTGTCTCTCACTGTCAGGCCAACTCTTTTCCCACAATGATCAGGAAGTGTCTCTCACTGTCAGACCAACTCTTTTCCCACAATGATCAGGAAGTGTCTCTCACTGTCAGGCCAACTCTTTTCCCACAATGATCAGGAGTGTCTCTCACTGTCAGGCCAACTCTTTTCCCACAATGATCAGGAAGTGTCTCTCACTGTCAGGCCAACTCTTTTCCCACAATGATCAGGAAGTGTCTCTCACTGTCAGGCCAACTCTTTTCCCACAATGATCAGGAAGTGTCTCTCACTGTCAGGCCAACTCTTTTCCCACAATGATCAGGAAGTGTCTCTCACTGTCAGGCCAACTCTTTTCCCACAATGATCAGGAAGTGTCTCTCACTGTCAGGCCAACTCTTTTCCCACAATGATCAGGAAGTGTCTCTCACTGTCAGGCCAACTCTTTTCCCACAATGATCAGGAAGTGTCTCTCACTGTCAGGCCAACTCTTTTCCCACAATGATCAGGAAGTCTCCCTCACTGTCAGGCCAACTCTTTTCCCACAATGATCAAGAAGTGTCTCTCACTGTCAGGCCAACTCTTTTCCCACAATGATCAGGAAGTGTCTCTCACTGTCAGGCCAACTCTTTTCCCACAATGATCAGGAAGTGTCTCTCACTGTCAGGCCAACTCTTTTCACACAATGATCAGGAAGTGTCTCTCACTGTCAGGCCAGCTCCTTTCCACAATGATCAGGAAGTGTCTCACACTGTCAGGCCAACTCTTTTCCCACAATGATCAGGAAGTGTCTCACACTGTCAGACCAACTCTTTTCCCACAATGATCAGGAAGTGTCTCTCACTGTCAGGCCAAGTCTTTTCCCACAATGATCAGGAAGTGTCTCTCTCTGTCAGGCCAACTCTTTTCCCACAATGATCAGGAAGTGTCTCTCACTGTCAGGCCAACTCTTTTCCCACAATGATCAGGAAGTGTCTCTCACTGTCAGGCCAACTCGTTTCCCACAATGATCAGGAAGTGTCTCTCATTCTCAGACCAACTCTTTTCCCACAATGATCAGGAAGTGTCTCTCACTGTCAGGCCAACTCTTTTCCCACAATGATCAGGAAGTGTCTCTCACTGTCAGGCCAACGCTTTTCCCACAATGATCAGGAAGTGTCTCTCACTGTCAGGCCAACTCGTTTCCCACAATGATCAGGAAGTGTCTCTCACTGTCAGGCCAACTCTTTTCCACAATGATCAGGACGTGTCTCTCACTGTCAGGCCAACTCTTTTCCCACAATGATCAGGAAGTGTCTCTCACTGTCAGGCCAACTCTTTTCCCACAATGATCAGGACGTGTCTCTCACTGTCAGGCCAACTCTTTTCCACAATAATCAGGAAGTGTCTCTCACGGTCAGGCCAACTCTTTTCCCACAATGATCAGGAAGTGTCTCTCACTGTCAGACCAACTCTTTTCCCACAATGATCAGGAAGTGTCTCTCACTGTCAGGCCAACTCTTTTCCCACAATGATCAGGAAGTGTCTCTCATTGTCAGGCCAACTCTTTTCCCACAATGATCAGGAAGTGTCTCTCACTGTCAGACCAACTGTTTTCCCACAATGATCAGGAAGTGTCTCTCACTGTCAGAGCAACTCTTTTCTCACAATGATCAGGAAGTGTCTCTCACTGTCAGGCCAACTCTTTTCCCACAATGATCAGTAAGTGTCTCTCACTGTCAGGCCAACTCTTTTCCCACAATGATCAGGAAGTGTCTCTCACTGTCAGGCCAACACTTTTCCCATAATGATCAGGAAGTGTCTCTCACTCTCAGACCAAATCTTTTCCCACAATGATCAGGAAGTGTCTCTCACTGTCAGGCCGACTCTTTTCCACAATGATCAGGAAGTGTCTCTCACTGTCAGGCCAACTCTTTTCCCACAATGATCAGGAAGTGTCTCTCACTGTCAGGCCAACTCTTTTCCCACAATGATCAGGAAGTGTCTCTCACTGTCAGGCCAACTCTTTTCCCACAATGATCAGGAAGTGTCTCTCACTGTCAGGCCAACTCTTTTCCCACAATGATCAGGAAGTGTCTGTCACTGTCAGACCAACTCTTTTCCCACCATGATCAGGAAGTGTCTCTCACTGTCAGGCCAACTCTTTTCCCACAATGATCAGGAAGTGTCTCACACTGTCAGACCAACTCTTTCCCACAATGATCAGGAAGTGTCTCTCACTGTCAGGCCAACTCTTTTCCCACAATGATCAGGAAGTGTCTCTCTCTGTCAGGCCAACTCTTTTCCCACAATGATCAGGAAGTGTCTCTCACTGTCAGGCCAACTCTTTTCCCACAATGATCAGGAAGTGTCTCTCATTGTCAGTCCAACTCGTTTCCCACAATGATCAGGAAGTGTCTCTCACTCTCAGACCAACTCTTTTCCCACAATGATCAGGAAGTGTCTCTCACTGTCAAGCGAACTCTTTTCCCACAATGATCAGGAAGTGTCTCTCACTGTCAGGCACAACGCTTTTCCCACAATGATCAGGAAGTGTCTCTCACTGTCAGGCCAACGCTTTTCCCACAATGATCAGGAAGTGTCTCTCACTGTCAGGCCAACTCTTTTCCCACAATGATCAGGAAGTGTCTCTCACTGTCAGGCCAACTCTTTTCCCACAATGATCAGGAAGTGTCTCTCACGGTCAGGCCAACTCTTTTCCCACAATGATCAGGAAGTGTCTCTCACTGTCAAGCGAACTCTTTTCCCACAATGATCAGGAAGTGTCTCTCACTGTCAGGCCAACGCTTTTCCCACAATGATCAGGAAGTGTCTCTCACTGTCAGGCCAACTCTTTTCCCACAATGATCAGGAAGTGTCTCTCACTGTCAGGCCAACTCTTTTCCCACAATGATCAGGAAGTGTCTCTCACGGTCAGGCCAACTCTTTTCCCACAATGATCAGGAAGTGTCTCTCACTGTCAGACCAACTCTTTTCCCACAATGATCAGAAAGTGTCTCTCACTGTCAGGCCAACTCTTTTCCCACAATGATCAGGAAGTGTCTCTCATTGTCAGGCCAACTCTTTTCCCACAATGATCAGGAAGTGTCTCTCACTGTCAGACCAACTGTTTTCCCACAATGATCAGGAAGTGTCTCTCACTGTCAGACCAACTCTTTTCTCACAATGATAAGGAAGTGTCTCTCACTGTCAGGCCAACTCTTTTCCCACAATGATCAGGAAGTGTCTCTCACTGTCAGGCCAACTCTTTTCCCACAATGATCAGGAAGTGTCTCTCACTGTCAGGCCAACTCTTTTCCCATAATGATCAGGAAGTGTCTCTCACTCTCAGACCAACTCTTTTCCACAATGATCAGGAAGTGTCTCTCACTGTCAGGCCAACTCTTTTCCAACAATGATCTGAAAGTGTCTCTCACTGTCAGGCCAACTCTTTTCCCACAATGATCAGGAAGTGTCTCTCACTGTCAGGCCAACTCTTTTCCCACAATGATCAGGAAGTGTCTCTCACTGTCAGGCCAACTCTTTTCCCACAATGATCAGGAAGTGTCTCTCACTGTCAGGCCAACTCTTTTCCCACAATGATCAGGAAGTGTCTCTCACTGTCAGACCAACTCTTTTCCCACCATGATCAGGAAGTGTCTCTCACTGTCAGGCCAACTCTTTTCCCACAATGATCAGGAATTGTCTCTCACTGTCAGGCCAACCCTTTTCCCACAATGATCAGGAAGTGTCTCTCACTGTCAGACCAACTCTTTTCCCACAATGATCAGGAAGTGTCTCTCACTGTCAGGCCAACTCTTTTCCCACAATGATCAGGAAGTGTCTCTCACTGTCAGACCAACTCTTTTCCCACAATGATCAGGAAGTGTCTCTCACTGTCAGGCCAACTCTTTTCCCACAATGATCAGGAAGTGGCTCTCATTGTCCGACCAACTCTTTTCCCACAATGATCAGGAAGTGTCTCTCACTGTCAGGCCGACTCTTTTCCCACAATGATCAGGAAGTGTCTCTCACTGTCAGGCCAACTCTTTTCCGACATTGATCAGGAAGTGTCTCTCACTGTCAGGCCAACTCTTTTCCCACAATGATCAGGAAGTGTCTCTCACTGTCAGGCCAATCTTTTCCCACAATGATCAGGAAGTGTCTCTCACTGTCAGGCCAACTCTTTTCCCACAATGATCCGGAAGTGTCTCTCACTGTCAGACCAACTCTTTTCCCACAATGATCAGGAAGTGCCTCTCACTGTCTGGCCAACTCTTTTCCCACAATGATCAGGAAGTGTCTCTCACTGTCAGGCCAACTCTTTTCCCACAATGATCAGGAAGCGTCTCTCACTGTCAGTCCAACTCTTTTCCCACAATGATCAGGAAGTGTCTCTCACTGTCAGGCCGACTCTTTTCCCACAATGATCATGAAGTGTCTCTCACTCTCAGGCCAACTCTTTTCCCACAATGATAAGGAAGTGTCTCTCACTCTCATGTGTCGGCCCTCAGGCCAACTCTTTTCCCACAATGATCAGGATGTGTCTCTCACTCTCATGTGTCGGCCCTCAGGCCAACTCTTTTCCCACATTGATCTTGAAGTGTCTCTCACTCTCAGGCCAACTCTTTTCCCACATTGATCAGGAAGTGTCTCTCACTCTCATGTGTCGGCCCTCAGACCAACTCTTTTCCCACAATGATCAGGAAGTGTCTCTTACTGTCAGGCCAACTCTTTTCCCACAATGATCAGGAAGTGTCTCTCACTGTCAGGCCATCTCTTTTCCCACAACGATCAGGAAGTGTCTCTTACTGTCAGGCCAACTCTTTTCCCACAATGATCAGGAAGTGTCTCTCACTGTCAGGCCAACTCTTTTCCCACAATGATCAGGAAGTGTCTCTCACTGTCAGGGCAACTCTTTTCCCACAATGATCAGGAAGTGTCTCTCACTAGCACTCTCAGGCCAACTCTTTTCCCACAATGATCAGGAAGTGTCTCTTACTGTCAGGCCAACTCTTTTCCCACAATGATCAGGAAGTGTCTCTCACTGTCAGGCCAACTCTTTTCCCACAATGATCAGGAAGTGTCTCTCACTGTCAGGCCAACTCTTTTCCCACAATGATCAGGAAGTGTCTCTCACTGTCAGGCCAACTCTTTTCCCACAATGATCACGAAGTGTCTTTCACTGTCAGGCCAACTCTTTTCCCACAATGATCAGGAAGTGTCTCTCACTGTCAGGCCAACTCTTTTCCGACAATGATCAGGAAGTGTCTCTCACTGTCAGGCCAACTCTTTTCCCACAATGATCAAGAAGTGTCTCTCACTGTCAGGCCAACTCTTTTCCCACAATGATCAGGAAGTGTCTCTCACTGTCAGACCAACTCTTTTCCCACCATGATCAGGAAGTGTCTCTCATTGTCAGGCCAACTCTTTTCCCACAATGATCAGGAAGTGTCTCTCACTGTCAGGCCAACCCTTTTCCCACAATGATCAGGAAGTGTCTCTCACTGTCAGACCAACTCTTTTCCCACAATGATCAGAAGTGTCTCTCACTGTCAGGCCAACTCTTTTCCCACAATG
>CM031600.1:351328-353828 GCA_018398815.1 Conus ventricosus
TGCATGGTATTTCAAAGGAGACAGGGACAGTGTGCAGTGCATGGTATTTCAAAGGAGACAGGGGACAGTGTGCAGTGCATGGTATTTCAAAGGAGACAGGGGACAATGTGCAGTGCATGGTATTTCAAAGGAGACAGGGGACAATGTGCAGTGCATGGTATTTCAAAGGAGACAGGGGACAATGTGCAGTGCATGGTATTTCAAAGGAGACAGGGGACAGTGTGCAGTGCATGGTATTTCAAAGGAGACAGGGGACAATGTGCAGTGCATGGTATTTCAAAGGAGACAGGGGACAATGTGCAGTGCATGGTATTTCAAAGGAGACAGAGGACAGTGTGCAGTTCAGCCAGTCCAGCTCTATGCACGGTATTTCAAAGGAGACAGGGTACAGTGTGCAGGCCCAGTCAGTAGGGAAAATAACCAAGGGAGGGGGGGGGGGGGAGTTCTAAGGCTTGAAGGCGGGCGTCTGATTCTTGTGTTCATAGACTGCGACAGATGGTGCCGGCAGAAACCCTCGGTTCTAAGCGAAATGATTGGTGTGGTAGTGGAGGAGGACGAGGAGAGAGAGAGAGAGAGAGAGAGAGAGAGAGAGAGAGGAGGAGAGAGAGAGAGAGAGAGAGAGAGAGAGGGTGTTGACAGAAGGGTCAGGGAGTTGTTATGTGAGAACAAATATTCGGATAATCCAGATCTTATTGCATTTTTTTAAAAAAACCTTTCCAGGCCTTATATCGCCTCTATGAATGCAGTACAGCGGTTTGGAACGTTTCTTTCTCTTTCATTATGGCGTGTGACCACATCGCTGACTACGAATTCTTCTTCTTTTCTCAGCGGCATCAACTTGGCTCCATGTTACGAGCATTTCACTTACACCTTTGCCTACTGCTGTCCTTTAGGCATTCCGGCAGTGTGGTGCTAACGAACCTCGAAAGCTTAGGGGCAAAGAAGAAGGAGGAGGAGGGGGAGGGAGTAAGGACAACGCCGACAACGACGGCGACGACGAAAAAGAAAGAAAGAACAAAGAACAAATAAAAAAGAAAAGAAGAGGAAGAAGAAGAAGAAGAAAAAGAGAACAACAACAACAACGACGACGACGACGACGACAAGGAAACAAGAACATGACGACGACAACGAAGAAGAAAAAAAAAAAAAAAAAAAAAAAAAAAAGAAAAGAAAGAATTTTCTGTTTGGAGCGATGTCACGCTGAGAGTGAAACTGCTGAAAGTGAGGAATCAGAACAATGTAAACACGGAAGCACTCGTGGCAACGCCCCCCCCCCCCCCCCCCCCCCCCCCTTTTTTTTTTTTTCTTGTCTTTTTCTTTTTCATTCTCTTTTTTATTTTCTTTCAGTCAAAACCGACACATTTTTGACGTTCTTTGAATACCTGTCCCGGAATCCGTTGACACCAGCCGTGTCAGCGGTGGTCACTTGCCTCATCAATCGCTGACTGACACACACCCTGCGTGATGACGGACAGGTGATGTCATCAGCGTCCTCCCTGTCAGCACGTGGCGGAGCATCAGTCAATACTGGGCCACTGCACTGGGGACTGAGTGGTCTGCCCTTGTACAGTTCTGGATGGGGGAAGGAACAAAGGGGGAATGGGGGGGGGGGGGGGGGGGGGGCCGGGATGATGGTGAGGAGGGAGGGAGACAGCGGTGGAGGAGAGATGGTGTAAGAGTGTGATGGTGTTAGTGGTTTGTTTTGTTGCGGATAACACACTACGATTTAATACGTCGGAGTCGTGAGTAAGGTTTCGGATATGTAAAGACAGGTACGACTGGGTTATAATGTGAATTGTTATTGTGTTTGACATTTGATCCCTCTTGTTTTCCTTTGTTTGTTTGTTTGTTTGTTATATGCGTCAGCATTTGCACAAGTGATTTCAAGAAGTCAGATTAAACGAGTGGAATGGGATTGATATGGTAACACCCAGATGGATCGAAGACAGTCATTGGTGAGGTCTAAAGCCTAAAATTTGTCATCGAGTGTGACAAGTTTTACGTATTCCTCGATGACGAGTGACATCATTAGTCGAGACTCTTTGAGACAAGTGACATGATCGCTTCAGGTTCGATGAAAGCTGATAAATGGTCAATTTTGGTTCAGTTTGACTTAAGACCGTGCTACTCCGTAAAACGCTTACAAGTCTATGTAGTGTCTGCATAAATATTCCGATTTGTGGCGTGTGACTGGCGCAGCGCATTCTGTCCCAATGCTACTTTCCGCTGAAACCGCTTCCAAGTTATGTCGCTTTGGTCAGAGTTTATAACAACCGTTGGCTTCACATTGGATAGATGGAAATCTTCCTGCTTCGTTGAAGAAAAAAAAGGGTGCGGCAGAGTGTAGATAGAATGGGTCTGCCCCATGAAGAAAGAAGAATGGTGTGGCATAGTGTAGATAGAATGGGTCTGCCCCCATGAAGAAAGAAAAATGTCCTCTGGGATCAGGAAGAGGAGTGCAGGGGGAGGGGGGGAGGGTAATCATGAAGTTCAGTGCCAT
>CM031600.1:358828-361328 GCA_018398815.1 Conus ventricosus
CTAACGACTGATGAAGCCAGTCAATGTCTGTCATGTCACAAGTGATGAAAGGTCCGGCCCCTAACGACTGATGAAGCCAGTCAATGTCTGTCATGTCACAAGCGATGAAAGGTCCGGCCCCTAACGACTGATGAAGCCAGTCAATCTGTCATGTCACAAGCGATGAAAGGTCCGGCCCCTAACGACTGATGAAGCCAGTCAATGTCTGTCACAAGCGATGAAAGGTCCGGCCCCTAACGACTGATGAAGCCAGTCAATGTCTGTCATGTCACAAGTGATGAAAGGTCCGGCCCCTAACGACTGATGAAGCCAGTCAATGTCTGTCATGTCACAAGCGATGAAAGGTCCGGCCCCTAACGACTGATGAAGCCAGTCGATGTCTGTCACAGGCGATGAAAGCGTCCGGCCCCTAACCACTGATGAAGCCAGTCAATGTCTGTCATGTCACAAGCGATGACAGGTCCGGCCCTAACCACTGATGAAGCCAGTCAATGTCTGTCATGTCACAAGCGATGAAAGGTCCGGCCCCTAACCACTGATGAAGCCAGTCAATGTCTGTCACAGGCGATGAAAGGTCCGGCCCCTAACCGGTGATGAAGCCAGTCAATGTCTGTCATGTCACAAGCGATGAAAGGTCCGGCCCTTAACGACTAATGAAGCCAGTCAATGTCTGTCATGTCACAAGTGATGAAAGTCCGGCCCCTAACGACTGATGAAGCCAGTCAATGTCTGTCATGTCACAAACGATGAAAGGTCCGGCCCCTAACGACTGATGAATCCAGTCAATGTCTGTCATGTCACAAACGATGAAAGGTCCTCCCCTAACGACTGATGAAGCCAGTCAATATCTGTCATGTCACAAGTGATGAAAGGTCCGGCCCCTAACCATGATGAAGCCAGTCATGTCTGTCATGTCACAAGCGATGAAAGGTCCGGCCCCTAACGACTGATGAAGCCAGTCAATGTCTGTCACAAGCGATGAAAGGTCCGGCCCCTAACGACTGATGAAGCCAGTCAATGTCTGTCACAAGCGATGAAAGATCCGGCCCCTAACCGGTGATGAACCCAGTCAATGTCTGTCACAAGCGATGAAAGGTCCGGCCCCTAACCACTGATGAAGCCAGTCAATGTCTGTCATGCCAGTTTTTTGAAGTCTGAAATCTGATCCTTTCAGTTGTAACACATCCCTTTCAAATAAAGTTTTGATCTGTTTCAGCGTTGTTTATCTCGCTGTTAACAACACTACATTTTTCTTTCTTTCTTTTCCTTTCTTTTCTTTTCTTTCTTTCTTTCTTTCTCGATGAAGTATCTTCGAAGTTTTAAAAAAAAATCAAAGCATTTAGGATATTTTGATTTTTTTTCTTACTTTTGACTTTCTCTCTCTTTTTTTTTTTCCTTTTTCTTTCTTTCCTTCTTTCTTTCTAGAGGAAAGTACCTTAGAAAAGTTGGGGAAAAAGGGACTGTCCTCATTGTCGTCAGCAGAGGGCTTGGTAGGGACAGTCCTCATTGCTGTCAGCAGAGGGTAGGGACAGTCCTCATTGCCGTCAGCAGAGGGTAGGGACAGTCCTCATTGCCGTCAGCAGAGGGTAGGGACAGTCCTCATTGCCGTCAGCAGAGGGTAGGGACAGTCCTCATTGCCGTCAGCAGAGGGTAGGGACAGTCCTTATTGCTGTCAGCAGAGGGTAGGACTCTCCTCATTGCCGTAAGCAGAGGGTAGGGACAGTCATTGCTGTCAGCAGAGGGTAGGGACAGTCATTGCTGTCAGCAGAGGGTAGGGACTGTCATTGCCGTCAGCAGAGGGTAGGGACTGTCATTGCAGTCAGCAGAAGTTAGGGACTGTCATTGCTGTCAGCAGAGGGTAAGGACTGTCATTGCCGTCAGCAGAGGGTAGGGACTGTCCTCATTGCCGTCAGCAGATGGTAGGGACTGTCCTCATTGCCATCAGCAGAGGATAGGGACAGTCCTCATTGCCGTCAGCAGAGGGTAGGGACTGTCATTGCCGTCAGCAGAGGGTAGGGACAGTCTCATTGCTGTCAGCAGAGGGTAGGGACTGTCATTGCCGTCAGCAGAGGGTAGGGACAGTCCTCATTGCTGTCAGTAGAGGGTAGGGACAGCCCTCATTGCCGTCAGCAGAGGGTAGGGACTGTCATTGCTGTCAGCAGAGGGTAGGGACTGTCTCATTGCTGTCAGCAGAGGGTAGGGACAGTCGTCATTGCTGTCAGCAGAGGGTAGGGACAGTCCTTACTGCCGTCAGCAGAGGGTAGGGACTGTCATTGCCGTCAGCAGTGGGTAGGGACAGTCTCATTGCCGTCAGCAGAGGGTAGGGACTGTCATTGCCGTCAGCAGAGGGTAGGGACTGTCATTGCTGTCAGCAGTGGGTAAGGACTGTCCTCTTGCTGTCAGCAGAGGGTAGGGACTGTCATTGCTGTCAGCAGAGGGTAGGGACAGTCCTCATTGCTGTCAGCAGAGGGTAGGGACTGTCATTGCCGTCAGCAGAGGG
>CM031600.1:376328-386328 GCA_018398815.1 Conus ventricosus
GCCCAGTCGTCAGTGTGGAAGATGCACGAAAAGTCCGCTATGTGCAGCGCCCAGTTGTCAGTGTCAAAACTTGGAAAATGCACGAAAAGTCCCGCTATGTGCAGCGCCCAGGCGTCGTCAGTGTCAAAACTTGGAAGATGCACGAAAAGTCCCGCTATGTGCAGCGCCCAGTTGTCGTCAGTGTCAAAACTTGGAAGATGCACGAAAAGTCCCGCTATGTGCAGCGCCCAGTCGTCGTCAGTGTCAAAACTTGGAAGATGCACGAAAAGTCCCGCTATGTGCAGCGCCCAGTCGTCGTCAGTGTCAAAACTTGGAAGATGCACGAAAAGTCCCGCTATGTGCAGCGCCCAGTCGTCGTCAGTGTCAAAACTTGGAAGATGCACGAAAAGTCCCGCTATGTGCAGCGCCCAGTCGTCGTCAGTGTCAAAACTTGGAAAATGCACGAAAAGTCCCGCTATGTGCAGCACCCAGTCGTCAGTGTGGAAGATGCACGAAAAGTCCCGCTATGTGCAGCGCCCAGTCGTCAGTGTGGAAGATGCACGAAAAGTCCCGCTATGTGCAGCGCCCAGTCGTCAGTGTGGAAGATGCACGAAAAGTCCCGCTATGTGCAGCGCCCAGTCGTCAGTGTGGAAGATGCACGAAAAGTCCCGCTATGTGCAGCGCCCAGTTGTCAGTGGCCATGCACAGAAAGGTCCAGAGGCGATCGTCCAGAGGAAAGTAAACAAGAGGAGAAAAAGAAAAGAAAGACAAACGAAAGGGAAAAAAAAGAAGAAGAAGGAAGACATGAAAGAAAAAAGAAGCGAGAGTAGCGGCAAAGAGGGTGAGAAAAGGAGCGAAAAAAAAATTAAAGGAAAGACTGGGAGGTGGGGGGGGGGGGGGGGGGGGGGGGGCGTCGGCGAGAAAGACAGAAGAGAAACCAAGAGAAGAAAGAAACAAAGATGAGAAGAGAGAAAAAAAAACGAACAGGAAGTGAAAAGACAAAAAAAAGAAAAGAGAAGAAAGAAAGCTGAGAAGACAGATAGAAAGAAGACAGATAGAAAGAAGACAGAAAGAAGACAGAAAGAAGACAGACAGAAAGAAGACAGACAGAAGACAGATAGAAAGAAAACAGAAGAAAGAAGACAGACAGAAAGAAGACAGGTAGAAAGAAGACAGGTAGAAAGAAGACAGATAGAAAGAAGACAGAAAGAAGACAGAAAGAAAGAAGACAGAAAGAAGACAGAAAGAAGACAGATAGAATGAAAATAGACAGAAAGAAGACAGACAGAAAGAAGACAGATAGAAAGAAAACAGATAGAAAGAAGACAGGTAGAAAGAAGACAGATAGAAAGAAGACAGAAAGAAAGAAGACAGAAAGAAGACAGATAAAAGAAAATAGACAGAAAGAAGACAGACAGAAAGAAGACAGATAGAAAGAAAACAGATAGAAAGAAGACAGGTAGAAAGAAGACAGATAGAAAGAAAACAGGTAGAAAGAAGACAGGTAGAAAGAAGACAGGTAGAAAGAAGACAGATAGAAAGACGACAGGTAGAAAGAAGACAGAAAGAAGACAGATAGAAAGAAGACAGATAGAAAGAAGACAGAAAGAAGACAGATAGAAAGAAGACAGAAAGAAGACAGATAGAAAGAAGACAGATAGAAAGAAGACAGGTAGAAAGAAGACAGGTAGAAAGAAAACAGATAGACAGATAGAAAGAAGACAGAAAGAAGACAGATAGAAAGAAGACAGATAGAAAGAAGACAGAAAGAAGACAGATAGAAAGAAGACAGAAAGAAGACAGATAGAAAGAAGACAGATAGAAAGAAGACAGGTAGAAAGAAGACAGGTAGAAAGAAAACAGATAGACAGATATAAAGAAGACAGATAGAAAGAAGACAGATAGAACGAAAACAGATAGAAAGAAGACAGAAAGAAGACAGAAAGAAAGAAGACTATTAGAAAGAAGACAGGTAGAAAGAAGACAGGTAGAAAGAAGACAGAAAAAAGAAGACAGATAAGAAAGAAGACAGAAAAAAAGAAGACAGATAGAAAGAAAACAGATAGAAAGAAGACAGATAGAAAGAAAACAGATAGAAAGAAAACAGATAGAAGGAAGACAGAAAGAAGACAGACAGAAAGAAGACAGACAGAAAGAAGACAGACAGAAAGAAGACAAATAGAAAGAAGACAGAATGAAGACAGACAGAAAGAAGACAGATAGAAAGAAGACAGATAGAAAGAACACAGATAGAAAGAAGACAGATAGAAAGAAGACAGATAAAAAGAAGACAGAAAGACGACAGAAAGAAAACAGATAGAAAGAAGACAGATAGAAAGAAGACAGATAGAAAGACGACAGATAGAAAGAAGACAGGTAGAAAGAAGACAGACAGAAAGAAGACAGACAGAAAGAAGACAGGTAGAAAGAAGACAGATGGAAAGAAGACAGGTAGAAAGAAGACAGGTAGAAAGAAGACAGGTAGAAAGAAGACAGAAAGAAGACAGATAGAAAGAAGACAGGTAGAAAGAAGACAGATAGAAAGAAGACAGGTAGAAAGAAGACAGATGGAAAGAAGACAGGTAGAAAGAAGACAGGAAGAAAAAAGACAGGTAGAAAGAAGACAGAAAGAAGACAGATAGAAAGAAGACAGGTAGAAAGAAGACAGATAGAGAGAAGACAGATAGAAAGAAGCCAGGTAGAAAGAAGACAGGTAGAAAGAAGACAGATAGAAAGAAGACAGATAGAAAGAAGACAGAAAGAAGACAGATAGAAAGAAGACAGGTAGAAAGAAGACAGATATAAAGAAGACAGGTAGAAAGAAGACAGGTAGAAAGAAGACAGGTGGAAAGAAGACAGATAGAAAGAAGACAGATAGAAAGAAGAAGGTAGAAAGAAGACAGGTAGAAAGAAGACAGGTAGAAAGAAGACAGAAAGAAGACAGATATAAAGAAGACAGGTAGAAAGAAGACAGGTAGAAAGAAGACAGGTAGAAAGAAGACAGAAAGAAGACAGGTAGAAAGAAGACAGAAAGAAGACAGATATAAAGAAGACAGGTAGAAAGAAGACAGGTAGAAAGAAGACAGGTAGAAAGAAGACAGAAAGAAGAGAGGTAGAAAGAAAACAGAAGACAGATAGAAAGAAGACAGGTAGAAAGAAGACAGGTAGAAAGAAGGAGAGAAGAGAGAAGTTAGAAAAGTAGATAAGATATGATAAGATAAGATAAAATTCTTTATTTACAAGGATAATAGATAAGCACTGACGCGCTTTTTTACATCCAGTCCTCGCCCTGAGTAGGGACTACAACATGCAGTGAAATGAAATCATGTCAGAAAGCAAACAAGGCGGTCATGCAATCATAGTGGAACATCAACTGAAAATAAAAGGGAAATGAAGAAAAGAAAATACACAAACAAAAAATAGAAATAAGAATAAAGATAATAATAATGAAGGGTAAGAAGGGAGTGGGGGGTGGGGTGGGCTGGGCTGGGCTGGGGGAGGATATAGAAATGGACTATAACGTACAACAATCAGCATGTATAAAAACAGACAGTAAAATGAATATGACAAAGTACGTACAGAATTTTGAATACACACACACGCACGTACGCACGCACAGAGAGAGAGAGAGAGAGAGAGAGAGAGAGAGAGAGAGAGAGAGAGAGAGAGAGAGAGAGAGAGAGAGGAGGAGAGAGAGAGAGAGAGAGTGTGTGAGTGAGTCAGAGACAGAGAGGGAAGGAGAAAAAGAGAGAAAGCAGAACGAACAGTAATAAAGAAGATGACAAAAAGGAATGAAAGAAAGAAGAGAACACCAAGGGAAGAAAGAAAGAAAGAAGGAAAGAAAGAAAAGAAAGTTACGTACAATAAACTAAATACGACTGGCAACGTGCAACATCTAATTATACTGTTCAAAAAAAGAAACGCAAAATGAAATTTTGCCACCTGGGGTGGACCATACAGTTGAGAACACGCCAAAAACCGGCCCTGATGTATGTCTTGAACGTCGACGTGCTAGGATAACATTGATTCCGGTTGTCACTATGTGCACGTGCGTGTTGTGGGCCAGGTGCGACAGTGCAAACATTGGGTTGTGCTTCTGTTGTTTCGCCTGCAAAGCATGCCAACTCAGTGGTGAACACACACACACCATGGTCATAGTGCAGTATAAAAGCGGGTCATTTTGGCAACCGGCAGGCACACCGTACCAAAAAACAGCATGCCACGTTTGAGCCCAGCAGAGAGAGAAAACGCCCTGGGTCGTTTGCAAGTTGGTCAGAGTGCAACTGATGTGGCCCATGCTTTGAATGTCTCCCCAGTACCATATGCCGACTTTGGACTCGCTTCCAGAGGACAGGGTCATCAGCTGATGCCCCGAGGTCAGGCCGACCTCATATCACAACGCCAGCCCAGGACCGCTTTATACGGCTAAGACATCTCCGCAATCGCTTCCTGCCGGCCTCGTCCACTGTCCAGGCATGCGCTGGTGTCCGTCGCATCTCCGACCAGACTGTCCGGAACAGGCTGCATGCTGCTGGGCTGAGGGCTTACAGGCCCCTACGTGGCAACGTAATGACGGGGCGCCATCGACAGACCAGACTGCAATGGGCTACGCAACACAGACACTGGACACTGAGGAACCATTGGCGACACGTCTGGTTCTCGGATGAGTCACAGTTTCTGCTGCAGCGCATTGACAGGAGGCGAAGGGTTTACCGCCGGGTTAATGAACGCAACCAGCAGAACTGCGTCGACGAGGCACCTCCGCATGGTGGCGGCAATGTCATGGTATGGGGGGCCATCAGCAACACAGGCAGGAGCCAGCTGGTGCGCGTGGAAGGTCACCTGACAGCCCAGCAGTACGTCCAGGTCATTGTTCAGCCACACGTCCTGCCTCTAATGGCCACTCCCAGGGCCGTGTTCCAGCAGGACAACGCCAGGCCCCACACAGCACGCCTGACCACAGCCTTCTTTACCGCCAACAACATCAACACCCTGGCCTGGCCCTCTCTTTCCCCGGATTTGAATCCTATTGAGCACGTTTGGGACGTTTTGGACAGACGCCTGAGAGTGTGGGCCAACGCCCCAGCGACTCCAAATGAACTGTTCCGGGCATTGCAGGCCGAGTGGGCGGCCATCCCACAGCAGACAATCAGGAACATTATTGCTTCATTGCCCCGCAGATGCCAGGCTACCATTGCAGCCAGAGGGGGTCACACCCGTTACTGACTTTGGAAGCGGCCTGCCGATTTCCTGAGGGTCTGGGGCTGGTTCTTTACCACAGCATTGCGGGGGAGACTTCTGTCCTACTGATGACCTGTTTTTGTCATTTTCACATTAAACGTGTTGTCACACTGAGCTTCAATAAATTGTGTTTCAAATCGGCAGCTTGGCATTTTGCGTTTCTTTTTTTTGAACAGTATATCTATTTATTCATTTCTTACGCCCCAGGAGACGGAATATGGCTGCCTTAATAGTGGGATTAAAATGGGTCACATACACCAGATTCACCATCGGTGATCCTCGAAGTTCTAGCGGGGAACGATGATAGAAAGAGAAAAAGAGAAATTGTCCATTAAACACTGAGAGACGGGTTGAGATGGAAGATGTGGTTCCTTAGCGGAAGGACTCGGAGCGTTTTCTCTATTAAAATTCTTCAATAGTTTTCATATCAAAATTCACCTCCATGCGCTCTCTTGCTTGTGATGGAAGGAGTAACTTTCCCGTACTAGTTGGCGAAAGACATTTTGATGTTCAAGACTGTTCAAAATACTCATAAATGACTCGGATGTAATGTGCCTCAGACTTATGCACTTTAAAGTGCTTGTGCTCCGTGTGACAGATAGAATTAGGTTCAAACGAAAAATGATGTATGAACAACAAATTAGACTGACTCAAATTAAGGGCAATTTCACACACAAAGTTTCCTTTCGTGTACAAGAATTAAAAAAAAAGAAAACCAACATATCTTCAGCAGAATCAGTCTGTCTTTGCTTGAGGTGGCTTTTACTATTTTGTGCCATCATAAAGAGATAGAAAGCCTTGATGATTTCATTCGTAGTCCAGTGGGTACAGAGGTGGAAAGCCTTGATGATTTCATTCGTATTACAGAGATAGAAAGCCTTGAAGATTTGATTTGTAGTCCAGTGGGTACAGAGATAGTAAGCCTTGAAGATTTGGTTTGTAGTCTTGTGGGTACACAAAACACTTATCTTATGTTGGGGATTCTTACTTACTAGAATAGGCGAAGAGATCTGTCAGCAGCTTTTGTTGACGTTTCCACTCAAGGTAACCCTACTGGTAGGCGGTTGTCCACGTCAAAGCATGGATCCTCGTTCCTGTGCTTAGCCAGTTTTCATAGACGTAACAGGGTCCCAGGGTATACAGAAATGACAAAAACTGTCTGTAGAGGAGTGGCTACGATTCTGGCCTGACGAGTCCTCATGCTTGCCCTGTGATCTTCCAGAAAAGTGTGAAGTGTCAGCTGGCAAACAAAGACCAACATATCTGTATCACCTTCAATATTCTGCCTCCGCTTTACCAACATAATGTATCACCTTCAATATTCTGCTCCGCTTTACCAACATAATGTATCACCTTCAATATTCTGCTCTGCTTTACCAACATAATGTATCACCTTCAATGTTCTGCCTCCGCTTTACCAACATAATGTATCACCTTCAATATTCTGCCTCCGCTTTAGTACTTCACTCAGGTTTCGAGTGGATTTGAAGTTGAGTGAAACAGCAAGAAACTGCTAAACAATTGAAGGGAAGTAATTCTTCAAAGCAGTCAAGGACTCAGGTGCTGTCCTGACCTATTTGCATACAATTAAAGTGCGAACAGAAGTATTAACTAGTCACCAACTACAAATTATTAAGACAGTCAACAGTATTCGTAAGTAATCTTTAATATTTTACTAAAGGCATCAGAAATACAAACAATGCATAGCCTCAACATTTAGAAACTAGCTTCAACATACCATTTCTTCCAGGACGATCGGTTTAAAGTTGCTCAGAGCGGGAGAGTCTTACACACTGAAAAAATGACTGGGGCGGATCAGTGACATTGTGGGGCTTGCTCCTCACGTCTGGAGGATTAATTGATTAAGGTCACCATCATGCCTCTGATGCCTGTCTGATGGACACGTTGTCTGGAGGATTAATGAATGAAGCTCACCATCATGCCTCTGATGCCTGTCTGATGGACACGTTGTTTGAGGAACATGACAGTCAATATACCATTTGTCATGGAAAAGGTGGTGGAGAGGTGGGGGGGGGAGGGGGCATCTGAAAGGAGACAGTCATTTTCTAACACGTGCAGCGAGACATGATGCAGCTGGGATCAGAAATGCCGTATCTCAACTATTGGCGGTTTTCAGTCTTTCTTCTGATGAACCGAGTTATTACGGAGTCATACTAGTGCATGACACGTGTGGGGTTAGGAAACGGGTAAGGGAGCGTCGGCGTCCTTTGTAGTAGCTTTCGGGGCAGGGGGGAACTACTCGTGTCTGTCCACAAGGGTTACGCCATGTCTGATCAGAAGGGGAAGATGAGGAGAGGTGGACGCCCGGTGCTGTGCCAGCATTGTATTGTCCCCACAGTTGCCTCTGATCATTGGGGCTATAAGCAACATTATCTTATCTTATCATTGTATCAGCGTGTGGCCTCTGATCATTGGGGCTATAAGCAACATTATCTTATCTTATCATTGTATCAGCGTGTGGCATCTGATCATTGGTCTATAAGCAACATTTATCTTATCTTATCATTGTATCAGCGTGGTGGCCTCTGATCATTGGGGCTATAAGCAACATTATCTTATCATTGTATCAGCGTGTGGCATCTGATCTTTGGGGCTATAAGCAACATTATCTTATCTTATCATTGTATCAGCGTGTGGCATCTGATCATTGGGGCTATAAGCAACATTATCTTATCATTGTATCAGCGTGTGGCATCTGATCATTGGGGCTATAAGCAACATTATCTTATCTTATCTTATCATTGTATCAGCGTGTTGTGACATCTTATCATTCTGTCAGCGTGTTGCATCTTATCATTCCATCAGCGTGTTGCATCTTATCATTGTATCAGCGTGTTGCATCTTATCATTGTATCAGCGTGTTGCATCTTATCATTCTGTCAGCGTGTTGCATCTTATCATTGTATCAGCGTGTTGCATCTTATCATTCTATCAGCGTGTTGCATCTTATCATTCTATCAGCGTGTTACATCTTTATCATTCTATCAGCGTGTTGCATCTTATCATTCTATCAGCGTGTTGCATTCTTATCATTGTATCAGCGTGTTGCATCTTATCATTCTATCAGCGTGTTGCATCTTATCATTCTATCAGCGTGTTGCATCTTATCATTCTATCAGCGTGTTGCATCTTATCAGTCTGTCAGCGTGCAACAAAGCCAGACAGACAGAGGGGTGGGATCAGCGTGCAACAAAGGCAGACAGACAGAGGGGTGGGATCAACAAAGGCAGACAGACAGAGGGGTGGGATCACAAAGTCAGACAGACAGAGGGGGTGGGATCAGCGTGCAAACAAGCCAGACAGACAGAGGGGTGGGATCAACGTGCAACAAAGGCAGACAGAGGGGTGGGATCAACAAAGGCAGACAGACAGAGGGGTGGGAATCAACAAAGTCAGACAGACAGAGGGGTGGGATCAACGTGCAACAAAGGCAGACAGACAGAGGGGTGGGATCAACAAAGTCAGACAGACAGAGGGGATGGGATCAACAAAGTCAGACAGACAGAGGGGTGGGATCAACCAAGACAGACAGACAGAGGGGTGGGATCAGCGTGCAACAAAGACAGACAGACAGACGGGTGGGATCAGCGTGCAACAAAGACAGACAGACAGAGGGGTGGGATCAACAAAGTCAGACAGACAGAGGGGTGGGATCAACAAAGTCAGACAGACAGAGGGGTGGGATCAACAAAGACAGACAGACAGAGGGGTGGGATCAGCGTGCAACAAAGACAGACAGACAGAGGGGTGGGATCAGCGTGCAACAAAGACAGACAGACAGAGGGGTGGATCAGCGTGCAACAAAGGCAGACAGACAGAGGGGTGGGATCAGCGTGCAACAAAGACAGACAGACAGAGGGGTGGGATCAACAAAGACAGACAGACAGAGGGGTGGGATCAACAAAGTCAGACAGACAGAGGGGTGGGATCAACAAAGACAGACAGACAGAGGGGGTGGGATCAACAAAGCCAGACAGACAGAGGGGTGGGATCAACAAAGGCAGACAGACAGAGGGGTGGGATCAACAAGACAGACAGAAAGAGGTGTGGGATCAACAAAGCCAGACAGACAGAGGGGTGGGATCAACAAGACAGACAGACAGAGGGGTGGGATCAACAAAGACAGACAGACAGAGGGGTGGGATCAACAAAGACAGACAGACAGAGGGGTGGGATCAGCGTGCAACAAAGACAGACAGACAGAGGGGTGGGATCAACAAAGACAGACAGACAGAGGGGTGGGATCAACAAAGCCAGACAGAGGGGTGGATCAACAAAGGCAGACAGACAGAGGGATGGGATCAACAAAGACAGACAGACAGAGGGGTGGGATCAGCGTGCAACAAAGACAGACAGACAGAGGGGTGGGATCAACAAAGGCAGACAGACAGAGGGATGGGATCAGCGTGCAACAAAGACAGACAGACAGAGGGGTGGGATCAGCGTGCAACAAAGACAGACAGACAGAGGGGTGGGATCACACAAAGCCAGACAGACAGAGGGGTGGGATCAACAAAGACAGACAGCAGAGGGGTGGGATCAACAAAGACAGACAGACAGAAGGGTGGGATCAACAAAGCCAGACAGACAGAGGGGTGGGATCAACAAAGACAGACAGACAGAGGGGTGGGATCAACAAAGACAGACAGACAGAGGTGTGGGATCAACAAAGCCAGACAGACAGGGGGTGGGACCAGCGTGCAACAAAGGCAGACGACAGAGGGGTGGGATCAGCGTGCAACAAAGACAGACAGACAGA
>CM031600.1:391328-396328 GCA_018398815.1 Conus ventricosus
CCTGTTATTTCTCTGATTGAGACTTTCTTTTGCAGAATCCATCGCCTCTTGAACTTTCCATTTTCTGCCTGTCTTCAGCTGGGGCTTGATTGCTTCTACCATCTTGTCTCCTGAGTCCTCCAGCATGCTTTGAAGTCTGATCTTCCCTGCTTTGTATTCCTCCAGGATGGATTTCAGTGGTAGTTTGAGCTTTGCTTGGCGACAGTACAGCGCGATGTCAGTCAGACAGGGTGGGACACCAAGCCATTTCCTTGTGAACTTGTTGATTTTGGCTTCCATTGCTTCCACTGTGCTGGTGCAGATGTCGTATATCATCAGAGGCCATAGGAGCTTTGGTATCAGCATGAACTGCAGACACCAGACCTTGTATTTGCCAGGGAGCCCACACTGGTCAATGGTCTCCAAGCCTTCTTCCGCCATCTGCTTGGTTTCTTTTGCTCTTTGTGTGTCTTTCAGCGTATTATCATACCATCTTCCAAGGCTCTTGACTGGTTCTTCTGTGACTGTTGGAATGGCCTGGTTGGCAACATTGAAGACCACAGATTTGGCCACTTTTCCTTTCCTCAGTGAGAGACTCCGTGATTTCTTTGGCTTGAACTTCATTCTGGATGAGGCAACTATGTCGTCCAGCCTCTCCAGCACATGACGTGTCTCGTCTTCTCTGGATGAAATCACTGTAGTATCATCCATGAAGGCCTTGAGAGGAGGCATCTTGTATCCATCGCCAAGGTCTGTTTGTCTCGCGTTGTTTGTTGCTGCTTTCAAGATGAGTTCCATTGCCAGCACGAACAGTATCGGGGAAATTGCACAGCCCATTGCAATGCCAACTTCCAAGTTGATCCAATCAGTTGTGTACTCCTTGGTAGAGAACCGCATTGAGAAGCCATTGAAGTACTTCTTGAGCATGCCGCGGATATTCTTTGGCACATGGTACATCTCAAGAGCCAACTGTATCATCTCATGGGGCACAGATCCATATGCGTTTGCCAGATCAAGCCACACTACGTCCAGGTCTCTCTTTTTGTTTTTGCTTTTTGGATTGCGTCCCAGATCATTGTGGCGTGTTCTACACAGCAAGCCACGCCTGGGATGCCACCTTTCTGGACTGACACATCCAAGTACTTGTTTTCCATCAGGTACTTGGTCAGCCTTGCTGCCATGACAGAGAAGAAGATTTTCCCTTCGACGTTCAGTAGTGATATTGGCCTGAACTGGCTGATGTCACTTGAGTTTTGCTCTTTGGGGATGTACACACCATCTGCCGTCATCCACTGGCCGCTGATCTGGTTTCTCCAAGCCGATCGCAGCAGCCTGTGGAGCCACTCCAGCACCTTGGGACATTTCTTGTAAAGCTGGTAAGGTATTCCGTTTGGCCCTGGTGATGATTTGGCTCTGGCTTTGTCGACCACCTTCTTGATTTCCGCCAACGTTGGAGGCTTGCCATTGAACTGTTCCTCAGGGTTGGTTGGCCACACCAGACCTTGAATGTCGAGTGGTACTTTGCTCTGTGAGTCAGAGTATGTTTTCCTCAGATGCTGCTCAAGAACTCCTTTGTCCACACTTAGGGTCCCAGATTTTGGCTGCTCAAACAGTGTTCTGGCAAACTGGAAGGGGTCTCTGAAGAAGCGCTCTTGTGTCTTCTTCTTTTTGCTCTTCCTCTTCCTCGCAGATTCCGCTTTGCTGAGGGCGCTGTGTTTTTCTTTCAGGTCTTCCCACAGTTTTTCCATGCCTTGTTTTTCAGCTGGCAGTGCGGTCTTCATTTGCTTCTTGAGGTTGTTCTTTTGGACCCTGATCTTGTCCATCTTTTCTTGGCGTCTGGATTTCTTTGGAGGTGTTTTCTCTTTGGGTAGTTTTACTCCATAGGCGTCTCTACATGTGGCATACACAATGTCCCATATGTGGCTAGTTTGTGTTCCAGGGTGCTTTTCCCTATCAGTGCATCGAGTCTTTGGACGATTTTTGCATCCAGTTTCTCCCAATCTTCAGTTTCGTTTGCTCGTGGCAGGTTGAGTTTCAGACGCCTGGCATCGAGGGCCTGTGCAAATTCCTCATCCGAACCAACAGCGTGGATGTCCTTGGCACTGTGGTTTAAATCCTGGCCTTGGTCTTCCGACGTCTTATCTGCTGATGCAGTGCGCTGCTGCTCATTCAGATGAGTCTTCACACATCCTGTTACGGATGGTGTGTGGTGCGTGTTTTGTTGTCTGACTCTCGCTCTCAAAAGTTTGGATGCGTGTACGACTTTTCCCCTACACACACCACACCATACGAACATAGATAGCCAGGCAACACACGTGTAAGATTTTCTTCCTTTTATATGCTGCCTGAACCATCAATATGAATCGTTACCAAATCAATACATGCCATTACATAGAATACAGATCAATGCACGTCAATTAAGACATCAATACATAAGACACTTCAATCATCATATATCAGCGTATCATACTACCAGAGATGGGATTCTCATAATGTGAAAAAGGAGGAAAAAAAAGTGGCGGGGGTCCGGGGGCCGCTGAAGGCCCCCGGTGGGGTCCAGGGGCAAGGCCCCTGGTGGGGGTCAGGGGGCGAAGCCCCCTGAAGCTGAAGATTTTTTAGAATTTAACCTGCAAAAATCAGCATCTGAGACACCAAAGTATTCAAAAGTATTAATAACCTTGATCCTACAAAAAAAGACTTTCTCACCTTCGCCATTGATGTCTGTCAGGAAATCATGAAGACCATTGACGCAGGATTGGTGATTTTCCAGTTGCTAATAGTCATCACACAATTTTCCAGCAGTTGCAAGTCAGTTTCTCATTACTGTCCTTCACATCACCACATTTCAGCGAGCAGTTTAGTTTCTAATAGTAATAGCCATCCTTCAAAATACTTATTAAAAAAGTTTACCTGAACACCAATCAAATAATTTCTTATAGTTGTCCTTCAAAATACCACGGAGGATTCTGATTCCTTTATAGAATAATATAAGTGAGAGAGTTGACTAAGGATCATATTCAAAGTGTGCAAATTGTGAAGGTTTAACTCATTGTGTGCCCACAAGCAGTTTTTTTTTTCTTTTCAACTTGATCCATCTCTATTACAATAAGAAAAAAAAACACTTTCACACTTCTGATACTCCTCAACATTAATGATGTCACTTGCTAAATCTAGTCACCAGAGTATAAGTATGCATGCATATCTGCCGGTCTGCTCGTTTGTATGAATGTGTGTAACTGATGTTTTTCCCCCCATGATATCTAGATCTATACCAGAAAAGAAAAGATTTTTGTGACGCGGTGGTATAGGTAAAAAACATTATTCTTATTATTATTACTACTACTACTACTATGACTTTTTCCGTACTATCGTCTGTTTGTTTACTTATGTTTTGTTTGCTTGTCTGTAGAATGTCAATAACACCCTTGCAATTTTTTTGTTTTGATCTCTCTCTCACTAAAATAGTTTGTTGTATGCTATTTATTACGTAAAATATTGACTTCACAATTGTGTATACTGTGACATTGATGTAACCTGTTTTTCAAAGAGAACCTTCATTGCAAAATAATCAGCTTGATGATTGTGGGCATTACATCTATCTGGAGATAACATGCAATATTATTAATATCATTACTTCAACAAAAGAAATAGCATTACTCTTCACAGAGAGAGAGAGAGAGAGAGAGAGAGAGAGACGGGGTGGGAGTGGTGGTGGTGGGTAGACTCGCCGATGCTCCAAACGATCCAAGAGTCTCGTTTGTAAGACGATCTTTCACTCTTGCTAGGTGCTTTTCAGCAAGAACGTGGTTGATCAATGCTGACTTGCCCCGTGAGCCATACTTGATCGCGTCATTACACCATGTGCAGACTGCTTGTCCTGGATAGGTGATTTTCCTCATGCAGTCTTTCAGTCTGAGAATCACACTGTGGCTGACGCGCCTTTGGAACTGGTCAGCATCACTTTTGCGCTCACTTCCTCCTCCAACCACTTCCAAGTCCATTTGTTTTTAACTGAAGCATCGACTTGCTTCGCAAGAACTTTCTCGCTTTCTGCTATCTGACGAAACATTCTGGTTTTCGCTACGCTCGTCAAACCGAAAGAAAATGGCGTCGGGAAAAAAATTCGCAAACAGTTTGCCGCGTTCTCAAACATCAACTTCCGCTTTGATGGTTTCGGTCAACCGCAGAATGAAAACAAAGACAGCAGTCTCGACCGGCCCAAGCAAAAACCGGAAACATCCATTTGCGAACGGATCAATTCAGAACACAATATCGATCGACCTCTCGCCGTACATTAGCTTCATCACAAAACCTACCCTCCTCCCCCCCCCCCCCCCCCCCCCCCCCCCCCCCCCCCCCCCCCCAATTTTCTCAACGGATTTACACTGATCTCAAAAACGACCCCTGGGGCCATCAAAAAGACGGAAATCCGCCAATCGGCGGAAAAATCCATATAACTCACAGATCTCGCCGGCGCCGTCCACAGTGTCTCACATATACAATCAACGCATTCAGTTCCACAGTACCCAAGCCACAGTCTACAGCACTAAAATAAGACGAAGAAGGATAACCAAGGTCCCCACACGGTAAACACAGCCGTTCACAAACACAAGCGACGAAGAAGAAACACTAACAGGGTCTCAACACAGCAAGCACAATATATTACGTCGAACTATCAGAAGAAGAACCGCAAATTCATAAAGCACAGCAATCCACAGAAGAAGAACCGCAGATTCATAAAGCACAGTAAACCATAGAATAACTGCAGATTCACAAGGCACAGCAATCAATATTGAATCCCGGAGAACACAATTTCACCAAAATCCCATAGAACACAATAAACTTCGATTCGACGTACCGTTGATCTAAAACAAATATTAACTTCTCCGTGTATTGATACTACAGTGTTCACATCAATAAATTCAGCCCACCGACACACATGCGGTGATACAATTTGAGCACATAAATATTCTTACACAAGTTACAGGAGTTTTAAGTCACTCTCGGCGATACAGCATTCA
>CM031600.1:398828-401328 GCA_018398815.1 Conus ventricosus
TGTACATGACGAAGAAGACAGTACATAGATATAGATACTGTAACAGATAATGAACAGGCTGTTGTACATAAAGAAGACAATACATAGATATAGATACTGTAACAGATAATGAACAGGCTGTTGTGCATGACGAAGAAGACAGTACATAGATATAGATACTGTAACAGATAGTGAACAGGCTGTTGTACATAAAGAAGACAATACATAGATATAGATACTGTAACAGATAATGAACAGGCTGTTGTACATAAAGAAGACAATACATAGATATAGATACTGTAACAGATAATGAACAGGCTGTTGTGCATGACGAAGAAGACAGTACATAGATATAGATACTGTAACAGATAGTGAACAGGCTGTTGTACATGACGAAGAAGACGATACATACTGTGATCGTTCAGTCTGTAACAGATAATGAACAGGCTGTTGTACATGACGAAGAAGACAATACATAGATATAGATACTGTAACAGATAATGAACAGGTTGTTGTACATGACGAAGAAGACAATAGATATTGTGATCGTTCAGTCTGTAACATTGTACATGACGAAGAAGACAATACATAGATATAGATACTGTAACAGATAATGAACAGGTTGTTGTACATGACGAAGAAGACAGTACACATTGTGATCGTTCAGTCTCTGGAGGGCAAGTCTGCTTGCAATACGAAACCTTCAAGATTAAAAAAAAGACGCCGGTCCAGACAATGGCATTGGAGAGTTAGTGTAAAATGCTGGTATTCACATTATTGAGTTTTTCCTTTTTAACAGTTCTTAATAGACTAATGCTGGTATTCACATTGCTGACCTTTTCCTTTTTAACAGTTCTTAATAAACTATTTGATGAAGGACTTCAGGAACAAAGCAAAAAAAAAAAAAAAAGCTGGAAAAACCATGTCACGTTTGTTTAAGAAAAGTGACGTGAATGATTTTAATAGTTATAGACGTGTTTCCTCGGCTGATGTAAGTAACAAAATCTATAACAATACCATTAATAATCATAATCAGCTGTAGGAATAGGTCGAACGCAGTATTTCAGGAGAGCATCAAGCTGGCTTCAAAACAAAAAAAAGCACATTCTAGTTATACATCATAGTCTGCTCTGCTTTCTTTTGTACAAAAACCGTTTTCCTACGACCGCAAATTTTATGTTGCATTCAACGACATTGAAAAGGCCTTTGACACAGTTAGCAGAAACTTTTTGTGGACGATGATATTGTTGAAAAATGATGTGGGCAGAAAACTGTTTCGATGGATTAAAGCTATGTGTGAAATTGTGAAATGTAAGGTAACGAATGGCTCTGGACTGACGGATTACAGCAACTGTGTCGCTGGAGTAAAACAAGGAGACGTTTGTTGCTCTGTAGTGTTTTGTTGTTGTTGCTGTTGTTTTGTTTGTTTTGTTTGTTTTGTTTTTTTTAATAACGAACTTGACATGGAGCTATCAAGAGTGGTCCCTCGGGGCTAAATTTCCTTATAAGACTGATGCTTATGATCAGATTTGGTGCTTCCCATTTTTTTTAAAAAGAAAAAACCCTGATTATTTTAGGTTAAGATAACATCGAGAAAAGGATTTTGTTTGTCCAGAGTGCAAAACAGGAATTCGCAAAGAATTTATATACAGAAATATTATAGACAATGATGCAGGTTCCTAGTATGTTCATTGCTTAAATCTATAAAAAAAATAAAAATTTTAAAAAAAGGTTTGAAAACGTGAGGTTTCGTGGTTCCTACTTGTGTGAAGCGTTTAAGTTGGTAGAGCGCCTGACTCGTAATCTTGGTGATCCTGGGGTTGCGGGTTCGAACCTCCGCCGGGGCGTTTCGGTACAGGGGGATTTTTCCCTCGGAGTTAACATTGGTTCTGACTCCATTTCCCATACAGTCCTTCGAATGAGACTATAAACCGAGGTTCCGTGTGTGAACGCACGCATAATATCTTGCACACACGTAAAATCCCATCACCAACTTTCGGAAGAGTAGGCCAGTTTGGCCGTTGGTATGGATGACACGTTACACATAGCATGCACCCTGCGTGAGAAATGGAAAGAATGAAGGAAGGAAGGAAAATGAGTGATCGATATTGAACGATACTGACTGGATGACACGGGAAACGACTGAATCAAGCGCCCGCTGGCAGCTCTTCAGTCGGCACTACCCAGGTAGGCAGCCCGTTGTGTAAACGAGTGTCGATTGTAAAGCGCTTAGAGCTTGGCCTCTAGCGGAGAATAGGCGCTATATAAGTATTTATTATTATTATTATTAAATTAATGTTAACTTCTTAGCCGTTTCTTTTGCATCCTGAAAACTATTTATTTATTTTTGTTTATAACATGACTGTGTATTCTTCACTTCAAATGGACTAATGTCCTTATTGAATAAGAGTGTGTGTGTGTGTGTGTGTGTGTGTGTGTGTGTGTGTGTGTGTGTGTGTTGTGTGTGTGTGTGTGTGTGTACAGTGTGTGTGTATGTGTGTGTGTGTGTGTGTGTGTGTGT
>CM031600.1:406328-408828 GCA_018398815.1 Conus ventricosus
ATACACCATACTTCAGCGTGCCATTGAGAGGCGTCATACACCATACTTCAGCATGCCTTTGAGAGGCGACATCATACTTCAGCGTGCTTTTGAGAGGCGACATCATACTTCAGCATGCCTTTGAGAGGCGACATACACCATACTTCAGCGTGCCATTGAGAGGCGTCATACACCATACTTCAGTGTGCCATTGAGAGGCGACATCATACTTCAGCGTTGCCTTTGAGAGGCGTCATACACCATACTTCAGCGTGCCATTGAGAGGCGACATCATACTTCAGCGTGCCTTTGAGAGGCGACATCATACTTCACGTGCCATTGAGAGGCGACATCATACTTCAGCGTGCCTTTGAGAGGCGACATCATACTTCAGCGTGCCATTGAGAGGCGACATCATACTTCAGCGTGCCTTTGAGAGGTGTCATACACCATACTTCAGCGTGCCTTTGAGAGGCGACATACACCATACTTCAGCGTGCCATTGAGAGGCGTCATACACCATACTTCAGCGTGCCATTGAGAGGCGACATACACCATACTTCAGCGTGCCATTGAGAGGCGTCATCATACTTCAGCGTGCCATTGAGAAGCGTCATCATACTTCAGCGTGCCATTGAGAGGCGTCATACACCATACTTCAGCGTGCCATTGAGAGGCGTCATCATACTTCAGCGTGCCATTGAGAGGCGTCATACACCATACTTCAGCGTGCCATTGAGAGGTGTCATACACCATACTTCAGCGTGCCATTGAGAGGCGTCATACACCATACTTCAGCGTGCCTTTGAGAGGCGTCATACATCATACTTCTGCGTGCCATTGAGAGGCGTCATACACAATACTTCAGCGTGCCATTGAGAGGCGTCATACATCATACTTCAGCGTGCCATTGAGAGGCGTCATCATACTTCAGCATGCCTTTGAGAGGCGAAATACACCATACTTCAGCGTGCCATTGAGAGGCGTCACCATACTTCAGCGTGCCTTTGAGAGGCGTCATACACCATACTTCAGCGTGCCATTGAGAGGCGTCATACACCATACTTCAGCGTGCCATTGAGAGGCATCATACACCATACTTCAGCGTGCCATTGAGAGGCGACATACACCATTCTTCAGCATGCCATTGAGAGGCGTCACCATACTTCAGCGTGCCATTGAGAGGCGTCATACACCATACTTCAGCATGCCTTTGAGAGGCGTCATACACCATACTTCAGCATGCCATTGAGAGGCGTCATACATCATACTTCAGCGTGCCATTGAGAGGCGTCATCATACTTCAGCGTGCCTTTGAGAGGCGAAATACACCATACTTCAGCGTGCCATTGAGAGGCGTCACCATACTTCAGCGTGCCTTTGAGAGGCGTCATACACCATACTTCAGCGTGCCATTGAGAGGCGTCATACACCATACTTCAGCGTGCCATTGAGAGGCGTCATACACCATACTTCAGCGTGCCATTGAGAGGCGACATACACCATTCTTCAGCGTGCCATTGAGAGGCGTCACCATACTTCAGCGTGCCATTGAGAGGCGTCATACACCATACTTCAGCGTGCCTTTGAGAGGCGACATACACCATACTTCAGCGTGCCTTTGAGAGGCGACATACACCATACTTCAGCGTGCCATTGAGAGGCGACATACACCATACTTCAGCGTGCCATTGAGAGGCGACATACACCATACTTCCCAGCGTGCCTTTGAGAGGCGACATACATCATACTTCAGCGTGCCATTGAGAGGCGACATACACCATACTTCAGCGTGCCATTGAGAGGCGACATACACCATACTTCAGCGTGCCTTTGAGAGGCGACATACACCATACTTCAGCGTGCCTTTGAGAGGCATCATACACCATACTTCAGCGTGCCATTGAGAGGCGTCATCATACTTCAGCGTGCCATTGAGAGGCGTCATAATACTTCAGCGTGCCATTGAGAGGCGTCATCATACTTCAGCGTGCCATTGAGAGGCGTCATACACCATACTTCAGCGTGCCATTGAGAGGCGACATACACCATACTTCAGCGTGCCTTTGAGAGGCGACATACATCATACTTCAGCGTGCCATTGAGAGGCGACATACATCATACTTCAGCGTGCCATTGAGAGGCGACATACATCATACTTCAGCGTGCCTTTGAGAGGCGACATACACCATATTTTGAGCGTGCCTTTGAGAGGCGTCGCTCAGTGTGTTGATTCACGCTGTCGACACGTGAACGTTCGCCTCGCCTTCAGTGTCCTGTTTCATCTTGTCCCGCGCTCTGTCGCAAGACTTCTTGTGTCCTTTTCCTCTTAGTGGCAGTATGACCTCTCACCCCACCATCAGGCGACAGTGGCCGCTTTTGTGGGGTGACGTCGACGGCTCGAGTGTCACCCGATTTTCGGTCGAGGAGCGGCGGAGGTCACAAAGACACGGAGACGCGCGGAAAGCATGTTTTAACTGCGTTGTGTATGTGGTCTGGAGTGACTTGAGCGTACATTGAA
>CM031600.1:411328-421328 GCA_018398815.1 Conus ventricosus
CTTGCCAACACTGCAGTTGTCTGTATCTCTCGGGCCTGGTTGACGCCGGGATATATTATGAAAGGAAGCGTAGAGTACAGCCCTGTCATGTAGTCTCAGACCGAAATGGAAATCCGTAGCATCACCTTAATCATCCTCATTCTCATCGATCAGCATAAAAAAAAGTCTCAAATTTTGTGACCCTTCATGCCCTGCTCTCATGGTGACCTCAGTTTCAATGTCCTCTCCACGTCTGTGACTTTGGTTTGGTTCCGTCGGGGTCACCGGTATCGGCGAGTCCACGGGGGTTGTCATTGGACGGACTTGGTGGCGCCCTCCGGAGGGAGAGCTCACTCACGCCGGCTCCCGCGACTAAGCAATTATTGTCGTCAGTAGGGGGCTTAGTAGGTGGTGTCCTGCGTATGTTAGATCAGAACAGGCGCCACTGAACACCACCGAAGTGACTCGGCAGCAGTGCAGTGTCTCCTCCGGTGGGTTGCCTCTTGACGGCTTGACATTGACTGCTCCCTGTGGATTGCCGGTGCCGGGGCTGCGGCAGGACTGACGGGGCTGTGGCTGTGGACGGGGTGTCGGAATGAGCGGCATGGGTACACTGCCACTGAGGGGCACATTAGATGGAACAGGAAAAAAAATCTGACACTCTCTCTCTCCTCTCTCTCTCCTCTCTCTCTCTCTCTCTCTCTCTCTCTCTCACACACACACACACACACACACACACACACACACACACACACACACACGGAAAAACAAACAAAACCGGCTTTCGAGACTGACATCGTCTCCCTATTAAGCGATGACACGATGTCAATTTTGACTCTGAAGTCCTCAGATGTCTGTCAAACAAGAGAGTGTGACGTTGAGCTCTCGGGGTGGGGGTAGGGGGGGGGGGGGGGGAAGAAAGAGAGAGAGATGTGCGTGAAATTGACGCATTCATACTGTCTTCACTGTTGTCCTGTCAAGTGAAATCAACATGTTGACCTAAATCCACCGCCCAGTGAGGCTGTGTGGTGGCTGAGGACAACTGCACCTGGTCAGTTCTCACGGGAGTCGCACGACACAAACAGTGAAAAATGACGTCAGAGCACCTGATCAAACACAGTCGCACAGTGTGAGATGACGGAGATATTATCGGATCATTGGTTCAGTGTCAGATGACGCAGATACTATCGGATCATTCATTCAGTGTAGTACAGATCGAGCACTGACGTTCGACTCCGAAATTCAATGACCTGACACGTCGCATATTGATGTCGTTCTTTGAAATGATGAAATCGGCCGCCGTTGAGCAGTGAATAGACATGCCCCCCCCCCCCCCCCCCCCCCCCCACTCCTTGCCCTCACCCATGCCTGTCCCCTACCATTATCTACGTACCATAGTACCGGGACGGTAAGCTTTGGAACACGGAAGGTTTTTTGTTCGCTGTGGAGAACAAGCTTAACCCGCGTTCTTGAAATTCCAAGGACCACGATGACCATGACGACAACAACAACAATGAACACACACACACACACACACACACACACACACACACCACACACACACATGCACGCGCGCACGTATACACACACACACACACACACGCGCGCGCGCGCGCGCGCACACACAGATCCTTCACATCCTGAGAGAGAGAGAGAGAGAGACAGAGACAGAGAGCGAGAGAAGGTGGGGGGAGGAAGGGAGTGGGAGGGGGAGGAAGGGGGTGGGAGTGGGGGTTAAAAATCTCCAAAGGTTGAGATCTTTGGCAGTGAGACGACATTGCCTTGTCTTGCTGTCATGTTCAGCTAAAACACTTCCACCCTGTCTTGCTGTCATGTTCTGCTAAAACACTTCCACCCTGTCTTGCCGTCATGTTCAGCTAAAACACTTCCACCTGTCTTGCCGTCATGTGCAGCTAAAACACTTCCACCCTGTCTTGCCGTCATGTTCAGCTAAAACACTTCCACCCTGTCTTGCGTCATGTTCTGCTAAAAACACTTCCACCCTGTCTTGCTGTCATGTTCTGCTAAAACACCAGACCACCAGACATTCACAACAAAGAGACGACCACTACCACTACCAATCATAATAATGATAACATAATCATAATAATAATAGTGATAGTGCTGCTGCCTCTGCTGCTGCTACTGCTGCTAATGATGATGATGAAAATGATAAAGGGATGTTCATGAAGGAATAAGGAAGAATAGTGGATACAACACATTATTACAAGAATTTTTTTAATGTAAAGTCAGACTTAAAAACAAACTTATCGGCAAACAATCAAAACTGGCTGTCATCACTGTGTTTATTTCTCCGTTGATGTCATGTGGCCGTGGCCGTGGACAGACGTGGACAAAATACTGACTGACTGAAACCAATTTCTTGTCAGATTAACTCATGGTTGTACTGACGGACAAGATACTCAAGCATGCATACATACACTTGTGGTCCTTCAAACAAACGCGCCATTTTTAGCTTCCGCATCAAACAATCCGACGTGTGTGCTCACATCCTTGCAAAAACCGCGCGCGCTTATCGAATGCAGCCAAAGAGAGAGAGGGGGGGGGGGGGGGGGGGGGGGGGGGAGATGGGAAGAAGGTGGCGGACTGAGGGTGGAGTTGAGAGAAAGAAGAAGCGGGCGGGGGGAGGGGGGGGAGTATCGACCTCCTTTTTCCAGCCGCAGACAGACAAACCAGGCTGCATTGCAGAGACACCTGTCGCGAAACGAGAAGAGAGAGAGAGAGAGAGGGGGGGGGGGGAAGAAAAAATCGCCTCCCGCGGCCGATTGCAGCCATTTTTTACGGTTACGGTTGCCTGCTCACGTTAAGCGATGGCGGCACAGCTCTGCCGCTTGCGCTGTCATTGCGCCTGCAGTGAAGTGCAGCTCTCCCAGGCTGACAGTGAAAAAGTGCAGCTCTCCCAGGCTGACTGTGGTCGCCGGGACAGATGATGCAATGCCAGGCCTGCCGGCCGGCGTGTCACAATGACTGGCTCGTTTTTCGTTCTTTCTCTTTTTTAATCCCTCTTCGCAGTCCTCTTTCCTGTCGCCCCCCACCTCCCTCCACCCCACTCAATCCCTCCGTTCTACCCCACCACCCTATCCGTTTCTCCTCCCCCCCCCCCCCCCTCCCCTTTCCCTCCGATTGGGTTGTCAACATAGGAAAAACCCAGCGAGCTACTTTTTCTTCCTCTTTGTTGGTGTCGTTGAATAAAGCAGCCGTTTCCGGTTGAAAAAGAGAATAAAACCTGTTGCTGATGCCAGCGGTAAAACCTAGTATAATAATATTATGAAGTGGCAAGAGTTTCTTCTGTCTTCTTCTTTGTTGGTGTTGTTGAACAAAGCGTTGTTTTCGCTTGAAAAAAAAAAAGAAGCCTCGTTTCGTTTGATGACAGGGATAACACCTAATTTCCCTTGGGAATCTTGTCTCTCTCTCTCACACACACACACACACACACATCACCAACCCCCCCCCCCCCCCCCCCCCCCCCCCCCCCCCCCCACACACACACACACACGTGTGTCTCTATGCGTGCCTTCCCTGGGTTAACACAGCTTGACATGAACTCCGGACCTATTCCACTGTTCGTTCCCGTGACAGAGCGGACACGAAAGGTCACGTGTTTTCTCCCATTTCACCAGGTTTGAAGTCGAGGGCAGAAGGTCACATACATGTCTAAGAGTGAAGCAGTTCCGAACAGGTGCGCTGGGTCGTATTTCGTCACCAGCGGAGGCTTCGTGGAGTGCGTTCTCCCCACGTAGTGTACTGCCCCTGCTGGCCTTACTGAGGACTCCCGGATTCTCCACACATCCTCTTCTTTCTTCAGCTCCTGTATTACCAAGTCTGTGCTTTCCCTGATTCTCAAGACATCCTCGTCATTCTGTGTGTGTGTGTGTGTGTGTGTGTGTGTGTGCGTGCGCGCGCGCGCGTGCATGAGGGTGTGTGAGTGTTGTGTGCGGAGGGAGGGGAGAGGGACTGGAACACCAGAACTTACTCTTGTTTAGTAAAGAAGGAAAGAACATTGGATTAATCGCCAAAAAGATGTGAACGATAAAGAGGGTGGGATGGAGTGTGGTGTGTGTGTGTGTGTGTGTGTGTGTGTGTGTGTGTGTGTCACAATACACAAACGATCTGCATAGTTTTGGGACATTACCTGTCTATAAGTTTCTATGACAATTACCGCCACCAGCCTCTCTCTCTCTCTGTATGTGTGTGTGTGTGTGTGTGTGTGTGTGTGTGTGTGTGTGTGTGTGTGTGTGTGTGTGTGGAGAGAGAGAGAGAGAGAGAGAGAGAGAGAGAGAGAGAGAGATGGTCGACTGTTGAACATGCTGTATCCGGAGGTATACCCACATTGAGCTGTGATCAAAGTGTAGCCGACAGATCTTTCGAGCCAAGCATCGATTCAGTCAAACAAAGAAAGAAACAAACAAAAAGTGTTATCAGCATCAAGTTTGATCTCCGAAGAGGCCGCGGAACAGCAAGGCCGGCGTAATGCCTGAGAGAAGAGGTCGGTGTTAACACGCTATCTACTGACCTAATCAGGCATACACACGCACTGCAACAGGCACGCATACTGCACATACACACGTACGAACACACACGCGCGCGGGGGCGCACACTTACATACATACATATAAGCACGCGCGCGCGCACACCCACCCACCCACACACACACACGCGCGCGCGCGCGCGCAAAGACACACATACGCACGCGCGCACACACACACACACACACACATATGCGCGCGCGCTCACACACACACACACACACACGCACACAAGAGCAAGCACAAGCACACACGCACTCACTGATACATTATAAACACGCGCATGAACACATGCGCACCCAACCACACAACATGCACACACAGACAAACGTAACAACAGCAAAAAAAAAAAAAAAAAAAAAAACAAAACGTTACCCCAAGTCTTCAGCTAAGCACACACACACACACACACACACACACCACACACACACACACACACACACACACACAACAACAACAACAACAACAACAACAAGAACAACAAAAACAATAGATGTTACACCAAGCCTTCAACTGAGATGTCACGTGGCAGTGTGGCTCGACCTGTTTCGTTTGCATAACCGAACCTTTAGGAGCCCTCGGCCTAAAAGACTTCCACTGCCCACGCCACCCCCACAACCCACCCCCACCCCCTACACTCGTGTCCTTCGTACTCCCTCCCCTCCTCTCTCTCTCTCTCTCTCTCTCTCTCTCTCCACCACCCCCCCAAGCGACACCCGAATCACCTTGTCCAAGGGGTGCGGCGGAGTGGTGTGCTGCTGTATGCTGAACGTTGCATGTCAACTAATCCACCACCACTCCACTCCACCTCTCTCCTCTCCCCCCCCCCCCCCCTCCCCCTGCAACCCTTCCCCCCCTCACTCACCCCCCTGAGGGCACCCCATCTTAAGACCTCACCTCGCTCTCCCTCGCGCCGCCAACACACATGTGTTGTTCTTCCCCTTACTCCCCCGCCCCTCCCTCCTCCCTACATTTTCATTCCCTTCTCACCCAACCTCAGTACCGCAACAGACCCTTTTTTTTTTTTTTTTTTTTTTTTTACTGTGTCCACACAGTAGGGTACGTTGGCGAGAGAAGCAGGTCGTCAATAGTGATACTTACGTCCCAGTTGTTTTCCAGACTGAAGTCAAACGGGTCATGCCACCGCGGCCTGTGTGCAGTGATCCTTTGCAAGGTGGAAATCGCTGGCTTCGTGTACCAATCACGAAAGGGCTTACGGAATTTGACGAATCGCGAAGCGCTACACATAGCAGCGAGAGATGAGAGGGACGAGAAGTGTGGATGTGAAAGTTTGATGAGGAACTCTTTTACACTTTGTTTTTGACTGAGACCACAACACACACACACACACACACACACACACACACACACACACACACATATATATACGCACAGAGAGAGAGAGAGAGAGAGAGAGAGAGAGAGAGAGAGAGAGAGAGAGAGAGAGAACAGTTGAAATTCCACTTTATCTTGGATGCGAACAAAGATCAACTTTAGTCTGTACGGGCGAGGGGCCTGAAAGGAAATCTTTTCTGACTCTTCCCTCCCCGCCACCACCCCCTCCTTTCACTATAAACAGTAACATCATCCGATTGGTCCAGACAACGGTCTACGTTCTGTTCGTCTCTAAGGCGTGGCTGGTTAGCGCGAGTCTGGCTGGCTGGGTCACACACATACACCTTTCTTCTTCTTCTTTTTCTTCTCCTACCCCCACCCCCGACCCCCAACTCCTACCCTGTTCACGCTTACAGGCCTTTTGGATCGCGTTTCGTGAATGACTTGTTCCATTTTCAACAAGCTCCGTCCCAAAGCGAGGCGGCGAAGGCGGGACGCTTTTACGGATATCCTGCGCACTACATGTCGAGCTGCTCGAAAGCTCTGTTTTTGGTTAAACAGATTCTTGTCTTGTAATTTGTTTGTCCATGTTAAATTAACCGGCGGAGGAAGATTTGTTTCAATTTCCCCAGATTTCACCGCCTGCAGTGACTTCCCTTTGAAACTAACTCTGTTTGGCTAGTTAACTCTCAGATTTCACCGCCTGCAGTGACTTCCCTTTGAAACTAACTCTGATTGGTTAGTTAACTCTCAGATTTCACCGCCTGCAGTGACTTCCCTTTGAAACTAACTCTGTTTGGTTAGTTAACTCTCAGATTTCACCGCCTGTGCCCGATTGAAATAATATGGCCCAAAACCGGGTCAGGGAAAGGGGAGTGGAATAAAGGGGAGCAACTCACACTGCACGCGTGCCACCAGCACCATGAGGACGACACAGGAAAACACCAGCACCATGAGGACGACACAGGAAGACACCAGCACCATGAGGACGACACAGGAAGACACCAGCACCATGAGGACGACACAGGAAGACACCAGCACCATGAGGACGACACAGGAAGACACCAGCACCATGAGGACGACACAGGAAGACACCAGCACCATGAGGACGACACAGGAAGACAGGCCATGACACCAGCACCATGAGGACGACACAGGAAAAACACCAGCACCATGAGGACGACACAGGAAGACACCAGCACCATGAGGACGACACAGAAGACACCAGCACCATGAGGACGACACAGGAAGACAGGCCATGACACCAGCACCATGAGGACGACACAGGAAGACAGGCCATGACACCAGCACCATGAGGACGACACAGGAAGACACCAGCACCCTGAGGACGACACAGGAAGACACCAGCACCATGAGGAACGACACAGGAAGACACCAGCACCATGAGGCCGACACAGGAAGACACCAGCACCATGAGGACGACACAGGAAGACACCAGCACCATGAGGACGACACAGGAAGACAGGCCATGACACCAGCACCATGAGGACGACACAGGAAGACACCAGCACCATGAGGACGACACAGGAAGACACCAGCACCATGAGGACGACACAGGAAGACACCAGCACCATGAGGACGACACAGGAAGACAGGCCATGACACCAGCACCATGAGGACGACACAGGAAGACAGGCCAGAACCAGCACATGAGGACGACACAGAAGACACACAGCACATGAGGACGACACAGGAAGACACCAGCACCATGAGGACGACACAGGAAGACACGCACCATGAGACGACAAGGAAGACACCAGCACCATGAGGACGACACAGGAAGACAGGCGGTGAAAAATGGCACCGTGTTGTTGGGCGACCGTTGAGTACACAAACACAGCATCTAATATGGAGAAGTACCTCCGAAGTTTGTTGTTTAAACAGACAGACAATTTCCGTCCCAGTATAGAGTTAGCTTCAAAAGACCCTCACCGATTTCTGACAGACTGGGGAACATGCCTCACCGATTTCTGACAGACTGGGAACATGCGAGCTCCGTCCCTCACTCTCAAAGACCTCACCGATTTCTGACAGACTGGGAACATGCCTCACCGATTTCTGACAGACTGGGGAACATGCCTCACCGATTTCTGACAGACTGGGGAACATGCGAGCTCCCGTCCCCTCCCTCTCAAAGACCCTCACCGATTTCTGACAGACTGGGGAACATGCCTCACCGATTTCTGACAGACTGGGGAACATGCCTCACCGATTTCTGACAGACTGGGGGAACATGCCTCACCGATTTCTGACAGAACGGGGAACATGCCTCACCGATTTCTGACAGACTGGGAACATGCCTCACCGATTTCTGACAGACTGGGGAACATGCCTCACCGATTTCTGACAGACTGGGGAACATGCCTCACCGATTTCTGACAGACTGGGGAACATGCCTCACCGATTTCTGACAGACTGGGGAACATGCCTCACCGATTTCTGACAGACTGGGGAACATGCCTCACCGATTTCTGACAGACTGGGGAACATGCCTCACCGATTTCTGACAGACTGGGGAACATGCCTCACCGATTTCTGACAGACTGGGGAACATGCCTCACCGATTTCTGACAGACTGGGGAACATGCCTCACCGATTTCTGACAGACTGGGGAACATGCCTTTGTCGGATGTCATGTCTCGGAATGATTGTCAGTATCACAAGTATGCTGATGATACTGAAGTATCGTCAAGTAGTGTTCCGCAGGATTTTCCTAATGTTATTTCTAAAGTTCAAACCTGCGTCCATGACGTATCATCTTGGATGGTTAGCAATAAGCTTAAACTAAACCCAGACAAAACCGAGGTGATCAAGGTGGGTGTTCCATCATGCCTGCGGCAGATTAAAGACAGTTCGATTGAATTGGAAGACAGCTGTATTGATTTTCAAGAAAGTGTGAAATATCTCGGTGTGAAACTAGACAGCACTCTGACTATGAAAGACCACATCAGCAGTGTGTGTCGAGCCTGTTTCCTGGAACTCAGGCGCATTGCTAGCATTAGGCAATATCTCTCAAGAGAAGCAGTGAGAAAACTAGTATCGGCCTCCATTCTGTCACGTATTGATTACTGTAATGCCACTTTCATTGGTATCACAGATGAGCAGCTCTCACGTCTACAACGAATTCAAAATGCTGCTGCTCGGTTAGTTTTGAGAAAACGTAAACGAGACCATGTCACGCCGATGCTTCGCGAGCTTCACTGGCTGCCAGTCGAAGCTCGTGTACAATACAAAGTGGCTGTTCTGGCTTATCGCCACTTTGAGGGTAGTCTAGCGCCCTGTCTCTCAGTGACCTTGACCACCAGGAACTTTGCTAGAAGTCTGAGATCTTCTTCAGAGAAGCAGTTAGTGCTCCCCAGGTCGAACCTTCAGACAGCTGGGGGGCGTGCCTTTGGTATTGCTGCTCCAGGGATATGGAATAAGTTGCCGGTCAGCCTCAGACACTCACCTTCTCTTAGCACTTTCAAGAGCCATCTGAAAACCTATCTTTTCAAAGCACATTTAGGGTAATGCTTTTTTGTTTTATTCTGTAGTTAGACGTGCTGCTTTTATTTTTTATCTTATTATTTTTGTGCTGTAGATTTTCTATATTAATGATTGTTTCGAATGAATCACAATGTATGAAGGAATGTATGCGTGAGATCAAGCGCAATGAGTAATTTGTTGAATTAGAATTGCGCTATAGAAATGCAATCCATTATTATTATTATTATTATTACCGATTTCTGACAGACTGGGGAACATGCGAGCTCCCGTCCCCTCCCTCTCCCCGTTTCCCCCTTCCACTCCCTCCGGTTCCCACCCCCCAATTCTCTCTCTCTCTCTCTCTCTCTCTCTTCTCTCTCTCTCTCTCTCTCTCTCTCTCTCTCTCTCTCTGAGGAGAAACTGTGCTATTTAGGGACTGCGGCTGAAGGCTCATCGGCGCGAAACGACCGCCGTAAGCAGCAACGAGGGTTCCAGGAGGCAGCCACACTCAGTACCACGCACAAACAAACAAAGAAAGAAAGAAACAAACAAAGGCAGCGCACGGTCGGATTATCAGCCTAATGAACGTGAGGGTGGATGAGGGGATGGCCCGCTCTGAGAAAAGATGGTGGTGATGGTGGTGGGATGGTGGT
>CM031600.1:428828-481328 GCA_018398815.1 Conus ventricosus
GGGGACGTGTTACGGAATGGTGCATTGACAAAGATTTCCATTTATGCCTGCAATTGTTTATCATTTCTACTTTAGAGTTCAGGGATGCTAGGTGGGGTTTACATAATATCAGCCACTTTTCTGTAGTACATAAGTTGCATTTTTTAGAAATGTTGTTGTATGGTGTTGCTCTTTTTATAATTTTCCATGATATGTTGTAATCTATTTTCTTATTTTTCAGCTTCCAAATATATTTACTTAATTCTGTTTGGTTTTTATATTTTTCATTTTTGAAAGACTGTTTATGGTTTGCATATCTGGTTTTAAAGTGGTTTGCCGTGATTCCTATGTATGTTTCTTTATCACTGTCTGTTGTTAGCGTAGCTTAGTACACAATATTGTTGTAGAGACATTTATTATTCAGAGGGCACTGGTCTTTTTGTGCAATTACAAAAAAAAATTCAAAAATGAAAAATATAAAAACCAAACAGAATTAAGTAAATATATTTGGAAGCTGAAAAATAAGAAAATAGATTAAAACATATCATGGAAAATTATAAAAAGAGCAACACCATACAACAACATTTCTAAAAAATGCAACTTATGTACTACAGAAAAGTGGCTGATATTATGTAAACCCCACCTAGCATCCCTGAACTCTAAAGTAGAAATGATAAACAATTGCAGGCATAAATGGAAATCTTTGTCAATGCACCATTCCGTAACACGTCCCCCCTGAACGCGCCCCAAAAAAGAAAATACCGGCAGGCCACGTGCCACACGCACAGAACTCACACGCCCACACACCACAATATTTTACACCGGTGGCGTGCCCAAATTGTATACCCTGAGGAGAGCGTTTTTAGCTTGAAACAAGCTTGTAGGTTTTAATCTCTTCATTTTAAAATCCTATTTTAAACTGGTATGTCGCTCCCTACATGGTTGAGCACTTTTAACGTTCTGAGTGGCTTTTTAACTCTGATTATATATATATATATATATATGTATATATATATATATATGTATATATATATATATATGTATATATATATATATATATATATATATATATATATATATATATATACAGGACTGCTCTAAAGTACAGGACTGCTCTAAAGGCAGGTGAAGACAGTGCTTCTCTGGGTCCTCCCCAGCACCTTCGGGTGTTTCTTTTTCTTATATATATATATATATATATATATATATATATATATATATATATATATATATATATATATGTCCGTTGTAGCCTCCTTCTGCATGTGTGTGTGTGTGTGTGTGTGTGTGTGTGTGTGCGCGCGCATGCGCGCGCGCGCGCGTGTCTGCGTGCGTGCACGCGAGTGTGCGCGAGAGTATGTATGTGTGTGTGTGTGTGTGTGTGTGTGTGTGTGTGTGTGTGTGTGTGTGCGCGCGCGCGCGTGCGCGCGCGTGCGTGCGTGCGTGCGAGTGTATGTATATGTGTGTGTGTATGTGTGTGTGTGTGTGTTGGAGAGAGAGAGAGAGAGAGGGAGGGAGAATGGCGATGATCTTTTCAAGGAAAAGCAGCGCCCTTTGATGAACAGTGTATGATACACAACTAATGCACATTGCAATAACCATAACAAGACAAACAAAATGGTATCGCCAAATTCATTACTCTCTCATCTGAAAAGTTCTTAAGACAGATCCGATTCCCTGATTGTTCCTCCCCGGAAACTGATCCAGCGATTCCGGTTTGTCGCTTGTCGTCGAATGTCGCTAAGCTGGACTCGTTAACAGTGAACGTCGTATTGCCGGATGTCGCTGAGCTCGACTCGTTAACAGTGAACGTCATGTTGCCGGATGTCCCTCAAGACGGGGACAGGACATTCAGGGCAGCGCTGGGACCTCCGCTTAACTTGAGTCAAACGGATCCTGGACCCGTTCTTTCAACCGGATCACACCACGTGTACATACCAAGAATTAAAGTCATCATCCTATGACCATAATTCACTATTTCACAAAGTTTTGTGAAAGTCAGTTCCGCAGTTTTGAAGAGTCAATCTTACTGAACGGATCTGAATCTGCCCGTGGCCTACATCCGCACCAACGTTTGACTGATTCGTCCTTGGCCAACATTCCATCTTTTTGCCGAGGTTTATCAAAATCGTTTCAGTGTTTTTCAAAACATCCCATCTTTCCACTGAGTTTAGTCAAAATCGGTTTAATGTTGTTTGTTGAGACATTCCATCTTTTCCATCATCGAGTTTCGTTGAAATCGGTTTAAATTTTGTTGACACATTTCATCTTTTCACCGAATTTTGTTGAAATGGGTTCAATATTTTCCCTACATTCCATTTTCCCGTTGAATTTTGTTTAAATCAGTTCAATGTTTTTACCACATTCCTTTTTCAACCGAGTTTTGTTAAAATCGGTTCACTATTTTTTTTTTTTTTTTTTTTTTTTTAAAAACTCATTCCATCTTTTCACCGAATTTGGTTAAAATCGGTTTAATAGCTGTCCCGTGTTCTAGCTGACAGACAGACAAACCAACACGTGCGTGTGAAAATACTGTCTTTGGTGGCGGTACTAATCCTCGCAGTCTGATGCCTCAGTGATTGATGTATGAACCAGTGAAATTCATCACTTTGATATTAACATCATAGTTGTCTCTTCACGCACACATTTCATGAGGTCTGAAAGAAAGAAAGAAAGAAAAAAAAAACAGCCGTCGCACTTCCCTATTATTTTCGTGAGGAAAATGATAATCGTGGCTTTTGATATCAGTGGTGTCGCATGCTTTTCATGGCATCTTATTGAATGAACACTATCGTCCATTTTTCGAGGATTTGCACGGGACTGTGTCAAAAACAACAAACAACAGTACAATGGAAGAAAACTCACGTACAAGTATGATTTTCGCAGTTTTCGTTTTGTTTTGCTTTTAAATGACAATGAGAAGTACCGAAATTGACCCTTTTGAAACTCCGGTACGATCCTGTACATTTCGTTCTTACACAATTAAGGTCCACCAGGACAGAACGAGGAGTGGGTGGCAGGGGGAATCGTGAGAGGGCAGGGGAACGGAAGGATAAAGGTGGGGAGGAGGGCGGGGGGATTAGGAGGGGGCGGCAGTGGGAGCCGCTGTCCATTTAAAGCGGGACTGACGTATTATATTCTACATAAATCATGCTGCGAGACCGTGCAGGTCATTACGTCACGCGCACCTTATCTCCAAAACGACGAGGGTTCGACCGTTTTGTAGTAAAGGCGTGCGCATGTGTGTGTGTGTGTGTGTGTGTTGCGCGCGCGCGCGTGGAGAGAGAGAGAAGGAGAGAGAGAGAGAGAGAGAGAGAGAGAGAGAGAGAGAGAGAGAGAATCTTGCAGGAGGAGCGCATGTGTTTCCTTTTTCTTTCTTCTTCTTTTTTTTTTTAAATAAGCGCGAGTGTGTGTCACCTGCTCGTATGAGGCGCGGGTGTATGCGTCACGTGTTTGGGAAAAGGGTCGCGTACTGATTTCTGTGTCACATGAATGAGAGTGCGAGGATCGTATGTCATAATGCCAGGGAATGGCGAGTCACAGCTGGAGGGGGGTGGGGGCGGGGAAGGGGTATAGGGGGTAGAGAAGGGAGGTGAAACTTCGATGTTCTGTGTGTGTGTGTGTGTGCGTGTGTAGAGAGAGAGAGAGAGAGAGAGAGAGAGAGAGAGAGAGAGAGCCCTGGCAATAGTTATCCTCGTTTATCCCATTCAGCGCTCGAACAGAAGAGGACGTAAAAGTGAAGTCTCAACGTAATCCAACAACAGTCATCATTCCCTAGGGCGGAGTCACTGAGCGCCTCACTGAAGAAGAGCACTGGGATTTTCCATGTTCATCTTTATGCGTTGTCGTTCTGGTGGTACCATCAGTGTTAGTGAGATAGGTCTTATCCCTCGTACTCCCCTGGGATGGTCCCCTGTCTGACATATCATAGCACCTTCTGAGGTGGCTGTGGATATGACACCAGTAGGAAGACACTCCAGGGACTGCTGGGCAGCAGAAGGTCTTCAGAGAAGAACCTCCCTCACACAAGAAGCATGGCGCTGAACTCCTTACACTCTAAGGGGGCCGGGCCGCATCCAGGTCATGATGACTCCCAGATGCCCTTCTACTGCCTTCTTTTTCCCCCTGGTAGCTGCGGATATTAAACTTAAGTATCGCGGAATAAAGAAAAAAATTTCTTTACAAGTTCGTCATTCACAACAAAAAACAAAAAAAAAACAACAACAAAAAACACACCATCCAAAGAAGGGAATGGCATTAAACCATTGATATTGTTGAAAAAGGGTGGGGTTCTTTTTGCTTTTTTAATTCGTTTGGAACTTTCTTTCAAATTGTGTGGCTTAATTCGTACAAAAATGTATTTTTTGAAGTACACTATTTAAAACTTTTTATTTTCTCCCAACCCCCCCCCCCTTACCCCCCCCCCCCCCCCCCCCCCCCCCCCCCCCCCCCCCCCCCCCCAACAACTGAATAGGTAAGCCCCCCTGGCCCGCCCCTTCGTTAAACGTTCCAAACCGACCGGTTACTGGGGAAGGGCGGAGGAGGAAGAAAGGTAGGGGTAGGGATGGGGGTGGGTGGGGGAGTGGGTTTTTTGTGGAGAGGGCCGGGGGTTACTCCTGTCTGTCACGCCTCCCACGTTCGGGGGGCACTTTACGTCGCCCTTTGTTGTCGGTTTGGTTACTCTTTTTCCCTCTTTCTGTTTTTGTGGTCTATTTTGGGGGTGAGGGATATCTATATTCTACATACATAACCACTTGTTAGTTTTTTGGCGGGACGTTGTTTTCATGGCCTTGACTGATAGCTAGGACTGAATCGAAACTGTGTTTTTGGTGTGTGTGTTGTGTGTGGTGGCGTGCGTGCGGCGGCTGCGTGGGCTTTGGGGTTGTGTGTGGTGGTGTGTGTGTGTGTTGTGTGTGTGTTCGTGTGGTTGTGTTGTGGTGTGTGGTGTGGGGTGTGTGGTTTGTGTGTGTGTGTGTGTGGGGTGTGTGTTGTGTGTTGTGTGTGTGTGTGTGTTTTGGTTGTTGTTGTTGTTGTTGTCTTCAATTTAACGTTTTCCACTTTAAGGGTTTTAAACAAAGGGGAAAGGATTTGGAGAGGGGAGCAAGGGGGGAGGGGGGTGGGTCCTCTTGCAACACATAAAAAAAAAAAAAGCATCTTAAAAATCTTTGCATAAAAAAAAAAAAATAAAAAAAAAAAAAAAAAGGTTATGGGAAAAGCCAACTTTAAAAAAATTTTTTTGAATCTAACCAAACATAACAAATGTCCCATGGACTGCGTAGAAACCCCTTTCGCAAAATCAAACAACAAACTAAAATTCCAAGAATACGTCAAAGAATTTTCAAAATAGCGGGAAAATGGTTCCCTTTTTCCGGCATTCCAAAGAATTTTGTTGGTTTGAAATTGTTCACCGCACAGACATTTAACTTCTTGCTGAATTTTTTTTGAAGGGATAAACTTTATCCTATAAGAGAGCGAAGTAATTTTCTAAATTTTTAAAATGTTTTCTAAAATTCACAGCTATTTTTTTTGTTAAACTAACCGAATTTCAGTAAAAGACCAAGGGTTTCTCCTTCCCAAAGGGGAGATTTGAAACTTTGTTCCCCGATCTTGCTTAATAAAAGATACCCCCCCTGTAACGGATAAAGGGATGTTTATTTCTTTGATTCCCTTTTGCCTTGCACCTTTTTTTGCGGCCTATCGCACAACTTTGAATAAATCCAACGTTGAAGGAACCCACAAAAGGGGATATTTTTCCCTTTAAACTTAAATGTTAATCATTTGATTATTTCTTTGTTTAATTTTTGGGTTTGTTTTTTTGTAATCAAATGAACGTAAAGCATACAGACGGATGAGAATCGACGCAGAATAAAATTTGAAAAATTTCAACGGAAAAATCAACATTAATTTAAAAACCATAAAATAGCTACGAGTTCGGCGGTAAATATGATCGATTTTTTTCCAAAGAAATATGACTTTTCTTTTTTTAAAATGGAACAAAACCGAACCAGCACGGTGATCATCTAAGAGTGAGCCATCTGTGTATACCTTTAAATGATTTGGGTATTTATTCTCTAGGTAAAATCGGACTTCACTTTGCATAATATTTGGATTCTCATTCTTTTCACATCAGTGTAATTGATATCAAAATGTGTTTATTCATCTCCAGTTAGGGTAAGAAGAAACTACTTGCTGTGCATCAATACACTGTGGATTTATTTCCGACTCTTTAAGTAAGTCAGATTCATATGAGCCAATTGGCTTTAATGAAGATATCTGTCTGGCCACGTTTAGGATAATTTATTTCTGATTTTATTTGTACTTCTTCCGAGACAAAGTTGTCAGGTGTTGAGGTCCTAAGAACGTACTTTGCACATGCAGATTTCGATATTCATCCAAGGCAGTTCTCCAATTCTTTATAAGTTCCGAAGGTTGATGCGTGAAAGGGTACACCAAGAGCAAGCCTGTATCCTTTGCAGTCGATACTTTGAAGTTTCTTAAGTAAATAATTTGGAGCACTAAAAAATATTTCTTGTCCATAGGATAATTTTGATCGAATTAATGTTGTGCTAAGATGTTTCAAAATTTTGCGGTCTTGTCCCCAGTATTGTTTACTTATTACTTTTAAAAAATTTAAGCATTTTCTTGCTTTAGTCACAATATGGTTGATATGAGCGTTCCACGTTAGCTTTGTTGTAAGATACAAACCCAAAAATTTTACCGAATCCTTGTACTGAATTGTTTCGTTTTCAATTTTAAACATAGGTAGCTCAGCAGGATTACTACCATTATTGAAAAGCATCATATGAGTCTTTTCTGAAGATAATGCAGACCATTTGTGACCATTATAATTGTTTATTTTAATCAAGTTCCTTTGATATAGCTTCTTGATATAGTTTAATGCCCTTTTAGATGTATTTCTTTTCATAATAACATTCATTCCATATACAGGTATCATCTGCATATTGTACTAATACTACATGTGTGTGTGTGTTTAGGTGTATGTGTGTGGGTGTGTGCGTGCGTGCGTGCGTGCGTGCGTGCATGCGTGCGCGCGTGCGCGTGTGTGTGTGTTCGTGTGTCTGTATGTGCGAGATATGCATGTGGTGTGTGTGTGTGTGTGTGTGTGTGTGTGTGTGTGTGTGTGTGTGTGTGTACCTACTGTGTGTGTGCTTGTGTGTGTGTGTGTGTGTGTGTGTGTGTGTGTGTGATGTGTGTGTGTGTGTGTGCGTGTGTGCGTGTGTGTGTGTGTGTGTGTGTGTGTGTGTGTGTGTGTGTGTGCTCGCACAATGCATGTTTATTGAAATAGGTATAATTACAACAATAGAGCAGCAGCATGATGATATAATGATAATAAGAACGATGGTAATGATGATAATGATAACGATGATTAAAAGAATCATAATGATAACAATGATAATGATGATAATAACAATAATGATGATGATGATAAATAATTTTCTTCCGGGCAACTAGCTTAAACCAATAATCTAAGAAAAGTCTGAAATGAAGAAAGAATTCCAAATGCACAGGTTACCATTTATTCCATCGTGACCGTTCATTGACCGACTTTGGCGGCGTATACTGACCAAAAGCAGGACACCCATTGAATGAGTAGACCTGAATATGTTCAGATGGACAAAGGAAGCAACGGCGGGGGAGGGAGTGAGGGGGCAGAAAGAAAAAAAAAAGACGACAATCTTGCCCACTTGGGTGACACTAATTTTCAGCACCATACATGACGTACCAGAGGCGTCCTCTTCTAGGACATTTTCAGTTCACCCCCCCCACCCCCCACCCCACCCCCACCCCCCACCCCCCACCCCCAACCCCACCCCCCCCCCCCCCCCCCCCCCCCCACCCCCCCCCCCACCCCACCCCCACCCCTCCCCCTCCCCCCCCCCCCCCCCCCCCCCCCCCCCCCCCACTCCTCTCGTCACCCCCAATATCCCCCCAAGGTAATAAAGGAGGAGGTAGAAGAGCAAGGGGCCGGGGGTCGGGGATGGTGGGTGGTGAGTGGTGTGAGGGATCGCACACACAGAGAACTCAAAACTCAGCCGGACGCTTTTTTCAGCAGATACTGCTGCCCTACTAACAACTCCCTAATAGTTCCCACCTTGCCAACAAAATCCCTCCGCGTTTTCAAATTGTCGCCGTTGATTGAATTGCTCAAAGTTTTAAGAACACAGGTTTAACATCTTTGTATTTTTTTTTTTTCATCTTAAACACGCTACCGCATTTTAATCGGATGTATTCGGGGGGAGGGGGGGGGGGGACAATAAATTCTTAGGTATATTCAATTAAATCAAGTGTGTATCCAGTTTTACAAGAGACTTTTTTCCATTGGTATATATAATAATAATAATAATAATGAATACTTATATAGCGCCTATTTTCGGCTAGAGGCCAAGCTCTAAGCGCTTTACAATCAACACTCGTTTACACAACGGGCTGCCTACCTGGGTAGTGCCGACTGAAGAGCTGCCAGCTGGCGCTTCATTCAGTCGTTTCCCGTGTCATCCAGTCAGTATCGTTCAATATCGATCACTCATTTTCCTTACTTCCTTCATTCTTTCATTTCTCACGCAGGGTGCATGCTATGTGTAACGTGTCATCCATACCAACGGCCAAACTGGCCTACTCTTCCGAAAGTTGGTGATGGGATTTTACGTGTGTGCAAGATGTTATGCATGCGTTCACACATGGAACCTCGGTTTATAGTCTCATTCGAAGGACTGTAAGGGAAATGGAGTCAGAACCAATGTTAAACTCCGGAGGGAAAAATCCCCCTGTACCGAAACGCCCGGCGGAGGTTCGAACCCGCAACCCCAGGATCACCAAGATTTCGAGTCAGGCGCTCTACCAACTGAGCTATTCGGCTCCCATATATATTTATGGACATTGTACTATCCTTTTCGTCATACCTAAATCTCTAATATCCGACTGATGAATATTTTCTTTCTTTCATGATATCCTAAAGATTGTCATGAGATCAACATATTTTTGTTTAGATTTGAAACACTCAGTCTCTGTCTGTCTGTGTCTCTCTCTCTTTCTGCGTACGTGCACATGTGTAACATGTGCACGTGTGTCTTCGTCGGGGACACCCTTCCAAGAGGTGTTCTGATACCCCCGATTGCACTCTCTCTTTCCCTCCCCTCCCCTTTTCTCCGCCGCCATCTCTCTTTCTCTACTAGTGATGATGAACATTGCCCCATAAGATGAACCACACACACACACACACACACACACACACACACACACGGCAATATACAGTGGAAAGGTGTTGGGGTGTGTTTTTCTTTGTTTGTTTGTTTTGCTTTTTGTTTACCCCGATTGCACTCTCTCTTTCCCTCCCCTCCCCTTTTCTCCGCCGCCATCTCTCTTTCTCTACTAGTGATGATGAACATTGCCCCATAAGATGAACCACACACACACACACACACACACACACACACACACACACACACGGCAATATACAGTGGAAAGGTGTTGGGGTGTGTTTTTCTTTGTTTGTTTGTTTTGCTTTTTGTTTGTTTCAGCATTAATGGCATGGCCACCATCAGTAGATCGGGCGACAGAGCGGAAGAAATAGTAAAGACTGACGATGGTAGGGAAGGGCTAGATTGAATGGGGGGGGGGGGGGGGGGGGGGGGGGAGGGGGTCAGTTTACGAGTATAGCGTAATTCCCATCCCCACCCCACCCCACCCCCACCCCACTTCCCTTTCCATCCTTCGGCATTATCCATCCCTGTACAGTGTGGCCTGATTGAAGTCAGCTGACTGCTCGTTTGACTGCACGCGGATATACAGTGCACCGTCTACGTTATCGTAATGTCATATTGGAATGTTTGTGCATATACATATATTATATATATATATATATATATAGAGAGAGAGAGAGAGAGAGAGAGAGAGAGAGAGACAAGACAAGACAAGACAAGACAAATAATTTAATGAACCGGGCCATCTGCCATGTCAAAGGGAACAGTGGGGCGGGGATAAAGTCAAAAGAAAATTTCATGTGTGTCTAAATAAAATACGAAGCACTGACATGGGAAGACGAAGGAAGGGGAGTAAGGGATAGGGCGAAAGGCGTGAGGGTGGCTTACAGTAATATAAACCACGTAATATCTTGTGACTCAAACACGTGGATCAACAGCAAATAATTACATTCTATTACAGTAACTCGACCTCAGCTGAAGTGCCTTATTTATGTAAGAAACGACTGCGAATAAGTGACTAGGACTGGATAGCAGCAGCGCTAGTCTGAACATAGAGGGTTGATTGTAGAATTTTCGCGGTATATATTGCTCTCTGAGTGTTTGATATACGGGGCAAATGAACATGAAATGTATTTCAGATTCATACGTATTTTGACAGTTCGGGCAGTCAAAGCAGTCACGCGTTGCTTCACAAAAACGGTTTGCGTGGCACTTTAACGGTGAAACACCAAGTCTCATTCGCGTTAAATATTTTCTTAAGGTACTACTTTTTACAACAAGTAGGCCTAAATAATTACTGAGGCAATGGTTTTGTTTCAATAAAGAATAAACGAATAGCGCTCTTTCGTATTAATATTGCTATTCCAGCCTTGGACATAACAGTCAATCAAACGTTGTCTAAATTCAGCCAGAAATATGTTCTCATTACCAACTCCTTGGTGTTCCCATGCAAATCCGAACCCATGACGATAGAGAGTGAAACAAATAGTAGTTACCCAGTTGTTCTTATTATTGTAATGAAGATTACAGAGCATATTATAACATTTTCGAGGAAGGCGATCCTCACACATTTTTGTTAGGGATAACCAATATTTAATATTTCGAACATATATGTTTATAAACAATAGAAACTCCCCGTTCACCATACACAAGCACATTTGGTGTCTTCACACTGACGTTTAACAATCTCTTAATCGCAAATAAATGTACCTGTTCAATGACTGAATAATCAGCGCTAAGACGTCATACTTCTGAACCGTATGTAAGTATGGGTTGTATCTGGCAGTCAAAAAGCTTGAAAAACAGTTGAGGAGATTGATTACCGAGGGACCAAAGTAGTCGTAGAATACCAATTACACCTTTCTTTGCTCTGTCAGCCATGTCCCTTAACGCATACGAAAAGGACACACCTGTTGAAAAAATTACACCCAAATACTTGTACTAGTTAACAATCTCTAAATACTGTCCATCGTAAAGCCATTTTTCACGAGCGGCAAGATGGCCACCTTTTCTAAAGACAACCACTTTAGATTTATCCATATTTACTATCAGTCCAAGTCTTTTCGCAGTGTTACATAAAATATTTAGTTGCTGCTGCAAACCAATTACAGTATACGACAACAAAATTACATCGTCAGCAAAAGCAGAATCAGTATTTGTATTTGTTCAGGTGTAAGTGTTATGCCATGTTTTCCTTTTTGATTAATGTCATTAGCCAACTCATTGATAAACAGGGAAAATAAAACAGGACTACAAATATCTCCTTGTTTTAATCCTTTGGGGCACATGAAAACATCTGTAAGTTCACTACCGGCACGAACTTTTGCTTTGACAATGTTATACATACTTTGAATAGCTTTATACATTTTACCTCCAATGCCGTTTTTTCTTAGAATGGACCATAAACGCATCTATCAACAAATCAAATGCTTTTTTTGAAATCAATAAATGCACAATATAACTTTCCATGACTGCCAAACTGTTTCTGAATTAATGATAAGAGTGTAAATATGTGATCAATTGTGCTATATTTGTGTCTAAATCCAGCTTGGGCCTCGTTTAAAAATTTGTTGTCCTCTATCCAAGAAGTTAAACGCTTATTTAAAATATAACTGTAAAGCTTTCCACAAACGTTCAATAAGGAAATATCTCTGTAATTATCCGGTGAATTCATGTCACCTTTCTTAAATACTGGCTGTATGATGGCTTCTGACCACCCAAGTGGAAAAGTACCTGAATCAAATAATGTATTGAAGTACTTCTTTAAAAATAGTCCAACCTCTGGGTCTGCATATTTATAAAATTCTCCCGAAAACCCGTCTGGACCGGCTGCTTTGTTGTTTTTTAATGCAGAAATTGCATCAAGAACTTCCTGGTATGAGATTTCTTCATTTAGTGCATTACAGTCAGTATCTACGCTAGAACATGCATCCAAATGGTAACAATTAGGCAACGTCTCGTTAATGTTAATACTGGGGCAATCTTGGTTAAATACCTCTGAAAAGTGAGTAAACCATTCAGCAGCAGCAATAGAATTCTGGTTTATCGGTCTGCCTATATAGTTTTTCAGAGTACTCCAGAACTTCTGGGGATTGCTCGCATTATCTTCCAATGATCTAATTGTCTGCTTTTTATTATCCATCTTCTTTTGTTGTAGCAAACTTTTATAATCACTCCGTTTGCTCGTGTACGTTATTCTCAGAATGTCTATTTCCTCATCCGATATATTTTGTTCCCTTTTATTTTTCTTGGCTTTCCTTAATATTCTAAGGGATCGTCTCACCGCTTGACGTTGTTGTTTGCATTCACAGTCAAACCAGGGGTTGTTGCTAAAACTCCCATGACAACAGTCTTTAACATGGGACTTGCTGCGCTACCGATAATTTCATAAAACTTACAGAGCGCTGCTTCTGTATCCAAACTAATTAAATCATAAGCTTCCTTGAACATTAAAGAATTTTTTTCAGTCTTGAAAGCATCCAAATATTCCTGCAATTTATGGCAGTCCCATTTATACATCTGAACGGTAGCTTTCTTTGAAATATACCTACGTTCACCTTTTACATCCTTAAATTTAAACCCAAGCTCTACAGGCATATGTTTTGATTCGATTCTTTGACCGACATTCAGGTCACCAGCCAAGTCAAAAATACTCGATACTATGAAATAGTCTATAGTACTAGAGCCATTGTGAGCAACATAGGTAAAATTTCCATCCAGATTTCCAGATTTTACCCCATTCAGCAGGATCAAATTAAACTGTTCACAAACTCTTATTTAAATAACGACCAAAAGCATTCACCACGACGTCATCTGAGATCCGTTGGTATGGATCAGTCCCATCATATGTTACACTATCAGTGTCACTTAGTATCACAGGGCAGTTCAGCCTCACTAGCATTTTCACTGCCAGTCCTCGCATTCAGGTCGCCCATGATTATCAGTGGAACATCACTGTAACATTGCAGGATATCCAAAATACAATGTTCCAAAAGAGAAACCCCTTATAGATATCTGTATCAGTATAGTATGGACTGTGTTGGGGAGGTAGGTGTATGCCAATCAAAATTCAATCTGAATCCAGTCCTGTAAGTTGCCTGGAAAGTTTAAGAACGATTGCAGTTGTCATATTCTAGGTCAATTCGAGAAACAAAGGATGTAAACTGTTTCTTTATCAACAAAACTACTCCTCCACACAGTCGAGCTGTGCGAGCATCGGAGACTCTCACCGCACTTGAAATAAAAACCTCATACATCGGGAACAGGTGGGAAGGGAATTTTTTTGTGAATGTTTCTGTCAGAACAATCAAATCGAATTTTGTCAAATAGCATCGCATATCTATTTCGTAAATTGTATTTATTCCTTCAAAATTATACGTCAAGCATGAAAAATAATGGGACAGATTGCTCTTGCTGTGTTTGACATGGGCAGGGCCGAATTGCTATATAGCGCTACTGGCAGCAGGGGACTGAAAACAGTCTTTTTTCTTGGAGGAGTGGGCTCCCACATTTGGAAGGTGTCTGTAAGATGCATTTTATTTTGCTGCGTGTAAAAAAAAAAAAAAAAGAGAGACAGAGAGAGAGAGAGAGAGAGAGAGAGAGAGAGAGAGAGAGAGAGAGAGACCTGCCCTGTCTATCCGCTCCTCCACTTTGCCAGAGACAGCACCCTCCCCCCCCCCCCCTCCCGGAAAAAAAATTCCCTTATCCCCTCCCCCATTTTTTTTAATCTTCTACGCTCCTCAAGTTTCTGTCTTTTTTATTTATTTTTATTTTTTTCCCAAAGAGAGAAAGAATCACGTGATTTTGTTTTTGTGAAGTTAGTACTCTGACTGTAAGACAACAGGCCGACATCTACATGCTCGATAAGCCAACCATTTATTAAGCTAACCCTTGAACCGAATACGGATGAATGCGAATAGCCGAACCGAATGCGGTTAAGTACAAATTGGATTAAGCCAGTTATGTGACATCCCCCTTTCTTTCAGGAAATGGACATAGATTTATAAACGTTAGCGTCTCTAGTTTTTTTTTTCTTTTCTTTTCTTCAAACATAGCATCCAGGGAACCAGGTCAGAGGTCCAGGCGGTCTGGCTTCCTGATGGCACGGCCACATCTAGAGGTCTGGACCATAGGCGTAGCAGGCTGGTCTTCTGGCTGGGGATCTGGCCTCTGGATGGGGTTCCCACGTCTGGAGTTCTGGAGTGTACCCGGGGACGAGGTAGGGGCCATGGCGGGCCGCCATGGTGTCTCGGTCTCAGGACCCGGATCGTCTTCCTCTGCAGGATCTCCATGGACCAGGGTACAGAGAGGAGGCCTCCCTAGCAACTCTGCAAGGGGTCTGAGGTTTGAGTTCCCTGGGGACCAGGTGACGCCGGTTCCTCCTCTGTCTGCCACTGGGGGTCTGCACTTCATAGGACCGGAAGGGGAAGGACTGAACGACGGTCCCTGGTGCCCCCGATGGCTTGATCCACACAGGTTGTCCTGGAGTAAGTGGAGGAGCTGTTCTTGTGCGGTGTGCTCTGTCAAAGTTCATCTTCTGCTTCTGTTTGACAACTTTGTCTGCTCCTCGAAGTTTTTCTCTTTTTGTCCCCCCGGCTTCAAGGTTGATGGCAGTATGGGTACTGTGGTTCGCAGCTTTCGTCCCATGAGTAGCTCTCCTGGGCTCAGTCCCTGCTGAAGTGGTGTTGCCCGATAGCTGAGGAGAGCCAGGTAAGGGTCCTCTGCTTTCTTCATGAGAGACTTCACTGTCTGTACTGCTCTCTCTTCTTCTCCGTTAGCTTGAGGGTAATATGGACTGCTTGTGACATGTGTGAATCCATATTTCTCTGCGAAGGCTGCAAACTGGCAGCTGGTGAACTGGCAGCCATTGTCCGACATAACAACTTCTGGATTCCATGTCTGGAAAACATGCTCTTGCAGTGGTTGATCACACAGTCAGCGGTAGTCTGCCTGAGGAGGGCTAGCTCGATGAATCTAGAATAATAGTCACAACGATCAGGTACTGTTCTTTCTTCAGTTCGAAAAGGTCCTGCCTATCTTCTGCCAGGGGTAATCAGGGGTGTCTGTGGGAATTAGGGGCTCTGGGGGGATTTGTCTCTCTCGAACGCAGATAGGACAGTGTTCCACCATAGACTCGATCTGGGCAGACAAACCTGGCCACCACACACTTTCTCGTGCTCGAGCCCGACACTTGACGATTCCTTGATGTCCCGTGTGAATTTTCTCCAGGATGTCTGGCCTCAACTTCTCAGGGATGACCAGTCTGGTTCCATAGAGCAGGAGGTCTTCTTCCACGCTGAGATAGTGTTGAACAGACCAGTATGGCTGGATCTTCTCATTAGGGCAGTGTTCGGGCCATCCTTCATGAATGAATCTTTTGATTTCTGAGCAGACTGGGTCCTTGCTAAGCTCTTGCCGGATCTGGTCGAGTCTCGATGGTGTGGCTGGAGCACTGGAGAGGACCTGATCCACCATGGAGTCAGCTTCTTCTTCTAGCTGTTTGTCTTCTTTCTGTGCCAGTCGAACCGGTGCTCTAGACAGGGCATCCGCAGTGATCAAGTCCTTGCCTTTTTTGTATTCCATCTGGAAGGAGTATCGCATCACACGCATGCGGAATCGCAGTAGACGTGGTGACAGCTCATCGAGATGTTTGGTCTTCAAGAGCGTCAGGAGTGGTCTGTGATCTGTTTCAATGACCAAGTCTTTGATACCTGTGATGTACTCTCGAAATTTCTCACATGCCCAGGCCACTCCCAATGCTTCTTTCTCCACTTGGGCATAGTGCTGCTCCGTTGGAGTGAGTGATCTGGATGCATAGAAGACTGGTTTGAAAATGCCGTCATCCTGTTTCTGCTGCAGTACTGCTCCAAGGCCATAGGACGAGGCGTCTGTAGACAGACGGGTCTTCCGGCTCGGGCTGTAGTGAGCCAGAACAGGTGCTGAGCTGAGCTGTCTTTTGATGCGTTGGAAGGCTTCTTCTTGTGGGGCATCCCAGGTCCAGTCATTTTCTTTCTTCAGGAGGTCTCTGAGAGCCCTGGTGTCATCTGCCAGATTGGCACCAGCAAACTTGGCGACGTGGTTGACCATACCAAGTAGACGTCTGAGTTCGGTGATGTTGGTTGGTGTTGGAAAATTTGTGATGGCGACGACTTTCTCAGGGTCAATGGTGATGCCCACTGGGGAGATGATCTGTCCCAAGAACTTGATCGACAGCTTTGAAAATTCACATTTGTCTGGGTTCAGAGTCAGTCCAGCATCACTCTGCTTCTGCATCACCTGGCGGAGGCGTTCATCATGTTCTTTCTGGTCTTTCCCATGAACGAGGATGTCATCCATGTCACAGATGGCACCTGGGAGACCCGCAAGCAAGTGGGTCATGGTGTGCTGGAAGATCTCAGGGCCTGAACTTATACCGAAAGGGAGTCTGGTATAGCAGAACCTTCCGAAGGGCGTAATAAAGGTAGTCAGTTCCTGTGACTCAGTCTCCAGTGGTATCTGATGGAAACCACTGTTGCAGTCTAGTTTGGTGAAGACTGTGGATCCAGATAACTGGGCGAGAAGCTGGTCGGTGGAAGGAAGTGGAAAGTTCTCACGTTTGACCCCTTCATTCAGTTTTGTGAAATCCACACAGATTCTGACCCTGTTGTTTGATTTGGGCACTACAACTATTGGAGCACACCAGTCCGTTGGTTTCAAGACAGGACGAATGACTCCAAGTTGTTGCAAATTGTCTAGTTCTTCTTTGACTTTGTCTTGGAGTGGAAGAGCAAGTCGACGTGGTTTAGGTCACAGCATATGGTTTGCAATCTTTCTGGAGGTGTATTTTGTACGTAGAGCTTGTCAGGTTACCTAGGCCTCTGAAGAGTGTAGGAACTCTCTCCTGTACTGGGCTTCCTTGTCACTGACAGCGTTCACTTTTTCTATCATCTGAAGGGCAGAGATAGCTGGGCGACCCAGCAATGGCTCTTCTAGGTCTTTGATGACGTAGATGTCCTGTGTGACTGTCTTTTCTTTGTAGGTCATTTTTGCTGAGAATTTGCCTAGGACAGTGATTTCCTTCTTTCCTGGTCCATAGAGTTTTTTCTTGGTTTTCTCCAGTGGACGTTTTCCCTTGGGTATCATCTTCTCTGGTATGACCGTGACGTCGGCACCTGTATCTAGCTTAAAGTCATGGTCTGGGAGTCCTTCTAACTGAATGGGGACTTTCCAAGGGTCACTGACTTCTCCAATCACACATCCCAAATAGTACTCATCTGACTGTTCCTCTTCTTCCTCTCTGGTCCAATGAATTTGGCCTGCTGACCTGCACACCACCGCAAAATGTCCTGGTTTGGAACACTTTCGGCATCTGGCTGACTTTGCTGGACAATCATTTCGGTTATGGCGGTCTCTGCCACATCGATAGCATGTGCTGTCCGGTGCACGTTTTGGTCGCTGCTGATAGAGCTGTGGCTGTTTCTCCTTAGGCTCTCTGGAGTTTTGGCTGTTTTTGAGCTTGCTGTCTGTGAGGCGGCTGACACGATCTCCCTGTGACATGGACTCCATCTGGGTCTGCGTGCTCTCTTGAGCTCTGCATATCTGCACAGCTTTCTGGAGGTCAAGGTCTTTCACTTCAAGCAGTTTCTTACGAATAGCGTCATCCCTAATGCCAATCACAACTCTGTCGCGAATCATTCTTTCTTCTTCCTTGAAATTGCATGTTTTTGCAGCTCGTCTGAGGGCGGCGACATAAGCATCAATGTTCTCTCCAGTCTCCTGCTCTCTCTTGTGGAACTTGTATGACTCGTATGCTTCACACGTTGTGTCTATACAAAACTCCTCAAACTTCTTGATGACAAGATCAATGTCCGTTTTGTTCTCTCCCTCTGCAAAAGGAAGTCCGTCGAAAACTTCCAGGGCATCTTCTCCAATGCAGGCAAGGAAAACGGCGCACTGGTACTCCTTTTCTTCTTTGTTGAGTCTAGAGGCGATCGCATAGTTCTGCCACTGACGTTTGAACTTTCTCCATGATGTTTCTACATGGCCTTGAAGGTCTAGTTTTGAAGGAGCTGGAATGTTGGCTGTAAAATGTCTCTGTTGTTGTTGTTGTTCCTCATTCGCCATTTTTGCTTAACAATCTTGACTCTCTAACAACTGTTAACATAATACATCAAACCATACTTATCTGTGGGCTGTGGCCACTTCTGACACCATGTGAAGTTAGTACTCTGACTGTAAGACAACAGGCCGACATCTACATGCTCGATAAGCCAACCATTTATTAAGCTAACCCTTGAACCGAATACGGATGAATGCGAATAGCCGAACCGAATGCGGTTAAGTCACAAATTGGGTTAAGCCAATTATGTGACAGTTTTTGCTGACCGGTCTTGAGCAGAAATTTTACACGTGTAAAAATCGTTGTCTTGGCTTGGGTGGGTCACCGTGTGTCATCGCTTGTTCCGTGACCCAACATACCCATGTAGGCCTACCTGCGCCCTCACGCCACCAACTGGAGATCGAAAGCCCTTCGCCTGACATGTGCGTGAGTGCGTGCACATGTGTGTGTGCGTGTGATGTTTATGTATACTACTCAGTTCATTTTTGAGCGATGTTGCGTTTTGTCCGAACCTGTCAAACAGAATCTGAAGAAACAAGGACATGTTTCTGAATAATTCTTCCTTTATCTTCACAAACCTTACATGGAACCAAAGCAGTTTCAGTTCTTGATCAGTTATTGCGAGTTGATTTCAGAGGAAGTTACAATATCAACAACCTTCGACAACTTTAAAATAGAATAGCAAAGATGTGCAGGATTCATCAAAGATGTGCAGGATTCATCAAAGATGTGCAGGATTCATCCGGCCGGTGTGCGACTGAGAAACACACGCATACACAACACCCTGGAAAACGTTTACAACACACACACACACACACGCACACACTGTTTACTGACAAGATGCACGATGTCCACAATTCACGCCCCGTCTGAAACTTAGCTATCTATCGCGAGGAAGGGTGTGTCAAGAGTATATATATATAATATTATATATATATATATATATATATATATATATATATATATGTATTCAGCGATTTTTTTAATTTTTTAAATATATATCTATTATATATATATATATATATATATATATATATATATATTATATATATATATATATATATGTATATATATATATATGTATATATATATATATATATATATATATATATATATATATATATATATATTATTATATGTATTCAGCGATTTTTTTAATTTTTTAAATATATATATATATATATATATATATATATATATATATATATATATATATATATATATATATATATATATATTTAAAAAATTAAAAAAATCGCTGAATACAGAGATAATTTCGAAATCCGACAGTGTTCCCATGTCAGCGTCCGCGGCGTTGCCATTGGTCATTACCCAATCGCGCCACGAAGGTGAGCATGAATGGGGACGGGAAAGCTACCGAGCTCTCAGAAGCGATGCGTCATCACCCTCCCCGCTCTCTCTCCTCGCCACCCCCATCAACCTTCACCCCCCCCCCCCCCCCACCCCACCCCCTCCTTACCAGAGCACAATATTCTTATTTTCTTATCACCTTTGCTTCTAAATGCTTGTGACGATGCATGGACGTACGACACAAAAGACACGGCTACTTAAAAGCTTAAAGCGTGCTGGCAATGTGTGAGCAAAACTCAAACGGAGTACACGCCCTCGTAGTAAAGCTTGTGGCGTGATGTTCATTATCATACATGGGCTGATCGTTCGGTTTGTTGTGGAGCTGGCTGCCATGCGCGCAGTGACGTCACCAACTCAACTCACTCGCAAGAGCCAGCACACACAGTCGGTTGATCATTTGTTTTGTGAGAACAGTTCTGTGCTGTGTATGCCAAACGGAGCTCTGAGGGTTTGAGCTTACTAACGATCTAGTCAGAGAGATCTAGTCCTTCAGAAGCTTAAAACAGTCGGCAGAAACCAAGGTAGTTGAGGAGGTTAATTTCCTGAAATTATATATTGGAAGAGCCAACAGGCGATTCTTTTTACCGCCCTCGCCAGTTGCGCTCGGTGTTAGTTGACGTGTGCTAGTCAGAGGCGCGAGGTCACTCAGTGACGGTGTCTGTGACTTGTGACAGCGTTTTCATCGTCTGATCGCTTACCTCGAAATTTTGGTTTGACAGAGAGTCAGAAAAGAGTTGGGACGATGTGGAAACAATCATGGAGCCATCATTTAGCGATGGTACTGCTGTGGATTTGTGTTACAAGCTGGGCGTCGCCAGCGGCCGCCGATCTCAGTCCATTGGGAAATAGTAAGTCGGCATGCCCCACCACGCCTTACTCCTTATGGCCAGATGATGATCATCAGTCGTCAGTCACATGTATCATCGGCAGGTTTATCAAATGCCAAACGTTTTGAGTAAATGTAACGTCAGAATGGTTCAGCTTTAACTTCATGGTTTTTGCTAAAGTATAGAAAAAGAATTTGACCGCGCATTCCGTTATTGATTTTTTTTCTCCCAGCCGCCCTGTTGGTCTGGCAAGACTTAATTTGTGTTAAGAGTTGATTTGTTTCATTCTGGTGTTCTTGACAGTCGGTGATGTAGAAATGTGTAGATTATAAGTATGGTTTGTCAGGTATTCTTACACAAAGATGCATGTTGTGCAGCGGGATGTTCCACGACCCACTTTACGTGTGCCAACGGTCGATGCATCTCCCTAGCTTGGAAGTGCGATGGCGACGACGATTGTCATGATCATTCGGATGAAAACAACTGCAGTGAGTTGGAGCTTAGTGCTATTGATGATAAACAATCTTTGTAAGACTACAGTGAACACTACACAAGATGTTGGTCAGGGAAACCAAATCGATAGTGAACAGGCCACATAAGCAGAGCTGGGTGTGATGATGAAATCTAGTCTGGGCCGAGTGGGGGTTGTATTAGGGGCCGCATGTGATAACTGTGCTGAAGACGGGCTTGAAGTACCCCGGGCGACAGATAAACGATATCACGCCTCATGTTTGAAGTGTGAGGTCAGATAAATCCGCCGCCCCTAGCGATCGGCTTGGCATTCGGCCCTTGGTGCTTGTACTCGGTGCCCACCGTTGAAATTTTGCACGCATGTGTTGGCAAGCTCGTCTGCTTTCTGATTGGCTGAAAAGAATCAGGCGAGCTCGGTAGCCGGCTTTTCGACCAATCAGAAAGCGCCGACTCAGGGGTGTGTTCTGATCCGATCGAGACCTTCAAGAAAGCAGTGAACTCGCCGGTTTGCATACCGATCGTTCCGGACACGCTTGCTTGTTTCACACGCAAAGCCCATGCATGCATCTCATCGTTTTAATCATGTTCACAAGCAACAGACCTAAAGTATACTAAAACATCGAAAGATCAATTCTGTTTTGAACAGAGAAATTGCGGACTTGTATATGTAGGGATAAAAATTTGACCTAAAGAATGTGGGTCAGGCATTTGTATTGTGCCACGTGCGACCTCTTCGTCTGGCGAGCACGTCATTATGAAAATGAGAAGACGAAAAATTAAATAATAGACGGGAAATTTTCATTCAAAGACGACAGGTCAACGGCTAGTTGAATACATAAATAACATCCAGTTCCTCATGAGATATCTTAGCTTCATCATCCAGATAAAGTTGCACAATCATGCTCTCTTGCATAATCAGACTCGTTCCACAGGAAGGAGTGGCACAGGGAGGGGCCGGTTAATTGATCAACATTTTTTTTTTTGCCCACAAAATGGTACAACTGCGGATCGGTCCTTTGAAAGTGTATAAAATCTAACTTGGAATTTATTATGGATGACAACATACCTACTAAAATAACTTCAAGCAAGAACCACCAGCCATGGATTAATACAAAAACTAAACGTTTGTTGAGAAGGAAACATCGTTTCTTTAAGAAATTGAAACTACATCCTAATTCAGAAAAGATTACTGGTTAGGTATAAACATATTAAGAGACGGTGTCAGAGAGAATGTAGACTTGCTCACTCCAATTATGTTAATTCGATGATTTCGGAAGGTGATCATCAAAACAAGAAATTATGGTCTTACATAAGGAGTAAGAGACAGGACAACATTGGGATTCCAGACCTGAGAAACAACCAGAATAACCTAATACAGGACCCTGAAGGGAAAGCAAACTTACTAAACAAGCAGTTTTGTTCAGTTTTCTCAAATCCCAAACCTTTAATTAACGTTAGACTAAAGGATGATGATAAACTCCCTGAAATGCAAAACATCAAAGTAAACAAAGCAGGAGTATTTAAGTTACTGACCAATATCAATGAAAACAAAGCTACTGGTCCCGATGGCGTTCCTGGCAAGCTCTTAAAATTATGTGCCAATGAATTGAGTGAGGTATACCAATTACTTTACCAAGCTTCACTGGACCAGGGAGTAATACCTGATGAGTGGCGAGATGCGAGCATTGTTCCCTTATTCAAAAAGGGTGACAAAACAAAAGCAGAGAACTATAGACCTGTATCTCTTACATCCATATCAGCTAAACTACTTGAACACATAATATATAGTAGCATAATGGACCATCTTGACAAATATGACTTTTTAAATAATTCCCAGCATGGTTTTAGACAGCGAAGGAGTTGTGAGACTCAACTTATAACAACTCTCAATGATTTTAGTAACTGTTTAAATAACAGACAGCAAATAGATGCAATTTTATTAGACTTTTCTAAAGCCTTTGATAAGGTTGACCATGAGGGCCTGCTGCTTAAATTAGAACACATTGGCATTGACGGTTCTTTGCTAAAATGGGCTAGATCATTCCTCGTTGGGAGAACGCAGAAAGTTGTTGTGGAAGGGTCGTCATCCCATTGTAAACCAGTCTTGTCAGGTGTACCACAGGGAACTGTTCTGGGGCCCTTGTTTTTCTTAATTTATATAAATGACATAAGTAGAAATCTCTCTCCTGGAACTACTATAAGGCTTTTTGCAGATGACAGTTTAGTATATAGAACAATCAGAAGCAAGAATGATACTCGCATTCTACAAGAAGATCTAAACGCTTTACAAGAGTGGGAAAGAACTTGGAAAATGGAATTTCATCCCCAAAAGTGCCAAGTGTTGCGTATATGTAACAAACGCTCACCAGTTAGATCAGATTATTCTATCCATAATACTATTCTTAAAGAAACTAATGCTGCAAAATATTTAGGCGTGATTATAGATAGTCGTCTCAAATGGAAAGAACATTACAATTTAGTATGTAAGAAAGCAAATAACATCTTAGCTTTCTTATACAGGAACATCAATGACTGCCCCCAAAAGGTTAAAGACGACTGCTACAAAACACTGGTTAGACCAGTACTGGAATATGGTTGCTCAGTTTGGGATCCTTACCATCTAAAGGACATTGATAACCTCGAAAAGATTCAGAAGAGAGCAGCACGGTTCGTAACAGGGAACCACATCAGAGAAAAGGGGAATACTAGGAAGAACATGAGGAAATTAGAATGGAAACCCTTAGAAGAGAGAAGAGCTTTTATTAAACTTAACACCTTTTTCAAAGGCAGAGCTAAAGTAATTGATATTCCAATGGAACAACTAGTATTGAATAAAAGTAGCACCAGGAGTGGCGGTCAATGTTATACCATACCTGCATCAAATATTGACAGCCACTTACATTCTTTTTATCCCAGTTCTGTACGGCTGTGGAACTCACTGCCGGGTGCCATCAAGATTGCCACAAGTGCAATCTCATTCAAGGGACAAATTGATTCGACATTTTTGAGATCTGCATATTGATGATTTTCTATTTTTATTTCCCCAGATATTTTATTATCACCTGGGCCTGAATTTGGCCATTGCTTTTAAATCGAGTGCGACCCCTTGTTGCCAAATTTGCTCCAGGGGCCAACAGTCAGAGTCGCACTGTTTTATGTTATTTTATTTTATTTTTTAATATGCGCGCTGGTGACCTACTCGTTTTTGAGTGAACCAGTATTTTAGGAAGAAGAAGAAGAAGAACTTTAGAGCTGAAGATCGAAAGATTGTCTTGTGTTTCCACTTAAGGAAAAGAATCCACAGACATACTTCTTTCGTTAAGTGTCCACGTTCTTCAACAAGCTGAAGATTCTGACACTTTTGATTAAGATGGGGGGAAAAGCCATTACTTCAGGCCTGGTAGAGAGGAGAATTTACCCATGGAGATAAATTTCATAAATCATTCATTGAAATTTTTGTTCCATGAAATCTCTTTACCAGAAAGTGTATCAGTGCTGTAAAGATGCATCCTTAATTCATCATGATTGTTAAAAAGAAATAGGATGGAGTCTATGGTCAAAGGAAAATTAGATATTTACTCAGCATTTGCCCAAAGGTGTGTGTCGAATGGCACTCTCAAGCTTTGAATAATATTCTCATTCATTCGCACATATTCACCTTTATTTTAAAGTTTATTATTTTTTTCTGATTGTTAAACATTGCACATTTGAATTGATTGAGAAACATTTAGAAGGCAGTTTTTGACTATGACATTTATGCACTCGGTTTCTTTTTCTCAATAGTGGAAAGCTGTAATATCTGTATCAGAATAAAGGTATACATGAGAAATTGCGTTGTCTTATTATTGCAACATAACTGTTGTTTTGACTTTCAGGTACTTATGAATTGTATTGCACACCCCACTGAAATGCTGTTTTAGTCCCAAACATTTGAGTTTTGATATATTTTTGGTAACATTTTAATGCCTATGAAGATTGTCACCGTATTGATCTACCTCAACAGTATAGTGCTAAGAAGGAATCCATACAAAAGCATGCACACAGACAGAGTACATGCTTATCTGAAGTTTGTAAGAAAGACTTTTCTGCACAAGTTTGTTCACTTTGTTGCTGTGTATAACATTGTGCATGACTATTTTTTCCTTTATTGTTATCAGCTGAGACAACATGTGAAGAATCATACTTCAAATGCACATCGGGCAAATGCATTCCTGAGGGATGGAAATGTGATGGAGCGAATGACTGCCTTGACGGATCAGATGAACAGCTATCGGAGTGCTGTGAGTACTCTGTGTGTCACTGAGCTGTTGTTGAGATTGAGTTAAGAATGAAAAAGAGGTTGATTTGGATGTAGTGTATATTTTTTTTTAGAAATCCTAGGAAACAAGAACAAAAAGGATCAATTGCTGTGATTGAAAGGATGTAGTGTATATTTCTGAAAGCCTAGGGAACAAGAACAAAAAGGATGATCAGTTGCTGTGATTGACAACCCAGCTGATGCATCCCCTGCCATTTTCATCTTGTTAATAATACTACCCCCCCCCCTCTCTCTCTCTCTCTCTCTCTCTCTCTCTCCCTCCCCTCTCTCTCTCTCTCTCTCTCTCTCTCTCTCTGTCCCCATACTTGTATTTTTTTCACCTTTTCTGTCTATTTTTCACACTCTGCCTTTCTATTTCTACCTCTGTCGACATTCCTGCAGGTGTCCCTCGTTATCTTCCTGTTTTTTTGTTGTTGTTTTTGTACCCCTTTGTCCCAGCTTTTGTCTTTTCCACAAGTTTTTGTTCTTTTTGCTCCTGTCTCACAAGTGACATGCCGCTGCAGCTTCATAGCTTATTGCTTGTAAGCTAAAAGGATGCTGTGTACTGGTGTGGATTCATTATGCCAAATGCATTGGTTTGTTTTTCTCCCTTTATATGCTCTTCATCAGTGGATACCTGTTCTGTGGTCGTTTCCAGACAGCTGTGCCAGTGATGAATTTCAGTGCGGGCAAAATGGCACCTGTATTCAGAAGTCCTGGCTGTGCGACGGAGAGAATGACTGTGCAGGAGGAGAGGATGAACAGAACTGTAAGTGCTTTCCTCCACTTTTTTGTTCATTTGTTTGTTGTTGTCATTTTGTTTGGTTGTTTGCTATTGTTTCAGTACATTTTTTGCAGATTGTAAAAGATATCAATAAACTGTCCTGTTCCTTGGAAACTGGGAGAATGGTGTGTGTGTGTACATGCTTTTTTGTTTGTTTGCTTGCTTGTTTTGTGTTTTCTGACATTGATGAGCTGACAGTACAAGAATGATTTAACTCTGTGGCGTGAAGTCATCTTTTTTTTCTCTTTTTTTAATGCCGTAGCAGATTTTTGTCTTTGTACTTTCTTTTTGATATTGTCAGAAAGTATCGGATATATTTACACTTTCACATGTTGTCTTTCAGGTGTGAAAAAAGAATGTGAAGACGGCGAGTTTCGGTTGTGTGAGCGATGGGCTGTGCATCAGCGGTGATTGGAAATGTGATTACAGCAATGACTGCCAAGATGGAAGTGACGAAAGTGGCTGCTCTTGTAAGTGGTGTTTACATGAAATCATGCAATACTGTGCAGATGTGCATCTTAAACATTCTGTATGTCTTTTTGACCTTTTAACCATTTTATTGAATAAGTTTGGATGATAAAATGGGAAATTTTTGGTGTAAAACATGACACCCCCCCCCCCCCCAACCCCCACGCATAATTGTATTTGGTATAGAAGTGGCATGTTGCTTACTTTAAAAAAGATTTTAACATGAAAAATTAAATAATGATTGTTGGCTTGGCTGGCATTTGATCCTTTGGATTTGAAACTTTTTTCTTTTTATAAGGATTTTTGTCCTTCCAGAAGTCGGATTTTTATGTGAATTACAGTTTTATGGCATGTAGCCTTCATATTAGACATGAGTCTCAGGACAGGTCAGATATTGACAGAAAACTTTACACTCTGTACAGATGAAAAGGACACGTGTGAAGATGGAGACTTCAAGTGCAAGAGCGACAATCATTGTGTTGATGGTGACATGAAATGCGATAAAGTCAAAGACTGCGATGATGGAAGCGATGAAGAAGAATGCCCAGGTAGGTGTTGAGCAGAGATTAGCTTTTTATTACATCGCTTCTGTAGTTTGTTTTACTTTGGTTGGCAGAGCATTTGTGTAAACACAAAGTATTGGTTAAATGCATCAAAACAGCATTCCTCTCTCTTTCTCTATCTGTCTGCGTCTCTTTCTCTCTATCGCTCTTTCTTTCTCTATCTCTCCGTGTCTCTCTCTCTCTCTCGGACAAGTGAATTTTCTGACCATTGTAAAAAAAAAGAAAATCAGACCAAAGTGGAAACTTTCAAAAAGATGTAAATGGTAACATGTGTTAATGAAATATCAATAAACAGAGACATGTAAAAGACAGGTTCTGCAACAGTCATCACTTTTTTTTCAGACTTCTTTTGCGGGCGGTACGAGTTCAATTGTGCAAACCATACCTGTATCCAGTCCTCATGGGTGTGTGATGGTGATAATGATTGTGGCGACAACAGCGACGAGCTGAACTGCCCTGCTATTGTAGACACCTGCCGTGAATCGGAGTTCCAGTGCAAGACTTTGGACCGCATGTGTATCCACGTCTCGTGGAAATGTGATGGAGATGATGACTGCGAAGATCGGTCTGATGAGAAACACTGTAAGTGTCTTTGTTTTCTTCCATGTCTCATTTTGAACATGTGCATCCAAGAGGGCGAGATCATGGGATCTATTTAGGTTAGGTGGGCGTTTTTGCGCGCAAGAAAAAAAAGATAAAAGTGGATTTTAAAAACTTTCACCAATAAAAAAAAAAAGGCAGGTACATGTTTTAGCATAATACCTTTTTTTTTTCTTTTCCCAGTTACATTTTAAATTATTCAGGGTTGTGCCGACTCATTTCTGATACTGCTTGCAGCTGTTATTATTCTGTTGCCATGTCGTTGTCACTTAAGTACTGCCTTAGGGTTCTGAAGATGCTGGGGGGGGGGGTTGGAGGGTGTCAAAAGGTCGGACACCAGTCTTGACCTGTAACCAGCTGCTTGATACTAAATATGAAGTCATGGTTTTGTGACAAGGGTCAAGGTATTAATACTAAATTATAGCACTCAATTTATGAGCACGAATGATACACTGATGTGGACCACAGTCGTCGATGAATGCCAGTGCACTCTGCCAAACATCCTGACATATATACAGATACATCCAGCTACACAACCAAGCCTATTTCTGTTATGGTCTTCATGAAATAAAGATGAGTTGTCATATAAAAAAAAAATTATATATTTAGCCTGGTGTGTTATATTCAAACCTCTTGTCCATTGTTGCAGGCAACATCACCTGCAGTAGTGACCAGTTTCTGTGTGATACGTACTGCATCCATGAGTCGCTGCGCTGCGACGGCCAGATGGACTGTATCAACGGAACTGATGAGAAGAATTGCCCAAGTGAGTGGAAGTTTCAAATGGACACACACACACACACACACACACACACACACACACACGCACACACACACTATGGAAATTATGCTTAGAACCAGCATTTTAAGTTGCACATTTGAAGTAACTTACAAGCAAATATGTATATTTGAACAGATCGTATTCAAACATTTAAGATGTAGGTTTGTTTCGGCTTTTTTTCCCCAAAAGTGTTAATGCAATGGAGAATGGTAACAATTTCTAAAAGTTTTGAAGGAGCAGAGACTGTTTAGTTTCTTGAACATGCCAGAAAATCTTTAGTATATTGCACACAAAAAACTGCAAAGCTGCAGCCTAGATTTACTATTTAGAGAGATTTCTGTCGCTCAAGAGAAGACGGTTAATGTTTTTTTTTTATGTTTGCAGCTACTTTATATGTCTAAAACTGACAGTGGCAAGGTCATGTTGATGGATGCTTGGTCCTAGAGGACTGCAGTTGCACTTAGAGACGCACAGATATTCACATTTCTTTTCTGTGTACACAGTTGTTTTTAAATTGAAGAACTACTTTTTCCACCTTGCTGCCTATATCTGGCTTGGCGTTTGCATTCTTCGTTGTTTTGCCTGTTTCTCCTTTTTAGTGTTCTGTGGCTGAATGGAGTGTTCATTGTTTTGCCTGTTGTTTCTCCTTTTTAGCGTTCTGTTTAAGGCTGAATGGAGTGTTCATTGTTTTGCCTGTTGTTTCTCCTTTTTAGCGTTCTGTTTAAGGCTGAATGGAGTGTTCATTGTTTTGCCTGTTTCTCCTTTTTAGCGTTCTGTTTAAGGCTGAATGGAGTGTTTTGTTTTATAGCAAGTGTTGTGTTTGCCCCAACCTGCGCCAGTGGTACACGTGACTGTTCTGTCTGTTTGACAGCAAGCACTCCAGTGGCCTCCACCTGTGCCAATGACACATTTGACTGTTTGGGCGATGGCAAGCACTGTATTGCTTACAAACTTGTCTGCGACGGCTGGAATGACTGTGGAAACAATGAAGACGAGCTGACAGAGAACGGGCCCTGTACACGTGAGTCTTGCTTTTCCTGCTTCTCGCCATTGTTTAGATGAATCAACCACACTTTTTTGAGTTTGGCAGTTTTGGGGGAAAAAAGAAGAAAAGCATGTACCATTGGTCTTCTACTCAGGGAAGGCAGCATGATGCTGATTTTGTTCTCTCTCTCCAGGAATGGAGGTTCTGTTTTACATTTGCATGGGTAGCTTCCAAGTTCCTCCTGTTTTTGCTACCATTTTTATAAACACCCAGGTTAGGTTGCATTAGAAATTGATTTAATAATCTTTCTTTTGTGACTGGCAAGCGCTATCAACGATTTCTTAGATTATTTGGAAAACTTGTACTTTTGCAAATTACATTTAGTGACTCCTTGGTTTGCCAGTTAATCTTGCGATGATGAAAAGCATGATTACTTGTTGCTGCCAATTCAAGTCGCTTTCTGTTTTTTTTTTCAATGGTATTCTTTTGAGTTAGGTATTGTCTTTTCATGATCATTCCAGTGCATGTACTTCAAGACATTCTGAATGACAAGATTTTGTCCCCCCCCCATCCCCGTATTTCAGGAACCAGTCCGGGTAAATATGTTTTTTTTCTGTGTTGGCTGTAGTGTCACTGACTGTGGTGTTCTGTCACAGGATATCAACATCCTAGTGTTTCAGTTGGTCAGCATTGTGTTTTGTTGTTGGGTAATTCCTTCCCCTATCTGTCTTTACTATGTACTCTCTCTGTAGTTTAGTGAGGTCACCCATCTTTCATGTCATGTAAATGGGACTTTGGTCGCCAAAGTCAGGTATTGTTGTGGTTTCCCTTATTTTTTAGTAACTTGGCCTGTTACTTCATAACTGGTATTCATTGACTGGATGAGAAAGTGGTGCAACTGCTTGAAAATCACAAATAGCAAGCATCATAGTATAAGCTGACATATTGTGGTGAAAAAAATACGTGAAAGAACAAGAGAGTGAAACAAGAAATACAAAATGAATGCATTGACATTTAATAGCTTTGGGGCTTCTCTGGACAGTAAAGCATTTCAGGATAATATAATACATTTTGATCTTCGACTTGCCATTCAGAGTCGAGGAAAGTTAAACATATGAAGTAGCCATTCAAAGCTCCATTCATGCATACACGAAAAGTATTTGACCATTATAAGCACACGACACACTTGGAGAGCCTCTGTGTGCGTGCGTGTGTGTTCATGGTGGTTATAAATTCACACACTATTGACGACGTTCTCAGGATCCCTGTTTTCTGTTCTTCATTTGCAAGGAGGAAAATTGTAGAAAAAGCTTTTTAGGTTCGTGTGATGGACTAAAGTCTTGAAAAAATGTAATCAAGATGTTCTTGAAAAAACGGTTCAGTGTTGTGAAAAAAACCCAGTTCTAACCAGGCTCTCACAAGTAAATTATTAACAGCTGAAATCAATATTATGATAATGTATATATGTGTATATATTTTGTTCATATGGCAAGTGAAACCCTTGCGAGCACTTTCCTCACTCGTCATTCGTGCTTCAGGCAATACACAGTACCATTGTCTTCCTGTTCTGTGTTATTCCTGTCGTGATGTAAAGATGTTGGCTGGTCGCTGTTTTCATCGTGGGTCAGACATGTGCATTTTGCTTTTACAGAACACGATTGTCCTCATGCGGATTTTTTCCACACACGCACATGTTTATTTTGCTTTTGTTATTTTTTATTGTTTCCTTCCTTGCTGCAGCATTTTGTTGTGTTTTCATTGTTGTGATCTTTCCCTTTCTCGTGAAGTAATCAGGTTATACTTATAGGACTGGATTGTGGCCAGTCGCGTATGATCTATCCTTGTATTTTCACCCATCCTGTGTTTTAGGTTATGTGTGTAAATCATCAGTGGTCATCTCATCTCTACTGTGTGTCTCTGGTCAACCTATCAGTTGTGTGGGTCAGCTCATGGTCTGGTTGGATTGGTGCAATTGAAATTTAGAAGAAAAAAAAGATTGAGAAGTTAAGTGTGACCAGGGAAGTCGGGTTGTAATTTCATTTGTTTTCTTCTTTTCAGAATTTGGCAAAATAAATTTACTAAAAAAGAACAAACAAAATATGAAATGCTACATGCAGCATGTAAAGCGTTACTGGTTGGTTTCTGTGTTTTGCATTATTGAATCGTATATTTTGATTGGTAGATAATAAATCGTATAAAGAATATTTCTCTTTTTTTTCTTTTTCTTTTTTTTAGGTTAGATATTTTGCCATGCCAAGGTATGCTTCAGTTTTAAGTGACCAGATTTATCTGAGGAGGCCATGCAGAATGTTTTATTTAAGTGACCAGATTTATCTGAGGAGGCCATGCAGAATGTTTTCTATACTGAAACTGTGTGGCCTTCAACTGGTAATGCTGTAAATGTGTATTAACTTTAAGGAAGATTTTGGGGGGTAAAAACCATCATATTGTTCTAAAAAGGGTTGAACAGTCATTCTGCACAAAACTTGGTAACAATTCAGTATTTTGTTTGAAAATACAGGAGCCATCATACATACTGTCCAGTACTGCGCTTTCACAGAGCAACATGAGATCTGTAAATTGAATTCATCGGCATTTGTTCCAAATGTTTTAGCGAGAAAGGGAAAAGAAAGAAGGAAGTCAATAAGCTTTGATTGAAAAACGAATGCCTTTTGCTGATAATGCCTTTTGCTGATATGTTGCATGGTCTACTTAAATGATAATCGGGTGCCAACAAATGGAGCCAAGAGATGCTGATTGGCAGTGGAAGATATAAAACCATAGTTATAGATGTCTTAGACTGGAAAGTCTCACTTGCCTTATGCTCTTCATAAACGGGCACAGCTTATTCTTACATGATGTATAAAGCCTTATGTGCACATTTCTTCCATTTGTGTCGCATTTCTTCTGCTTATCCAGGCATTAAATTTTCTGCTGTTGTAGATGAGAACCCGTGTGACACAGACAATGGTGGGTGCCAACATGTCTGCTTTCGCAAGCCAGATGGACCTGTATGTGACTGCCATGGAGGATTTCAGTTGGCCAACGGTTCCAAAACAGACTGTGTGGACATTGACGAGTGCCTTATACCAGGCATGTGCTCGCAGACGTGCGTCAACACCAAGGGATCGTACAAGTGTGAATGCTTGGACGGCTACAGTCTGGAGAAGGATGGCTACTGCAAGGCCACAAGTGAGTGGACAATTCCAGCCAGTTACATTGTTACTGCTTTTGGCGTTTGTCATGTGTAGGGGAGAGGATGGCTGTATGTGACTTAGTTGTTGCTATTGAGTTATCTGTGTGAAAATCGGTTCGCTTTCTCTTGGAAGAGAGCATCGCTAAAGGACTGCCTTCTCCATAACCTAATCCCCCCTGTCCCTCCCCTGTTCAGGTTCATTTCTATTCACATATCCAGATCAGTTCTGCAGAATGTTGGGACAGTTTATTGTGTGTGGGAGTATGTTGTTGGCTTGCTAGTTTTAATGTGTGTTTTAGGGGATGGGATAAGGTTTTTTCCCCTTTTTTGTTTTTGGGGAGGGGCGGGGCAGCTGTAGGAAAGGGGAGGGGGTGGGTTCACCATATGATTTATTTTACTCTGAATACACATGAATATTTGTTTTAAGTAATGTTTCCTCTGGTTTAATCACCAACTGATCATTTTAGAATTGATTTGTACTGCCAGCCTGGTCATGAAATTAAATTTTTTAAAAAGCATCATCAGACAACACATCATGATGCAGGCTGGTTCCTGAAGCACAGTGGCTAATCTTTCATCTGATGTTCTCGCAGCTCTTCTGGTGCAGCATGAAAGCCAAACTGGTTCCTTGATTGCAGATGGTATTGAGCCCGAGCTGCTGCTGGCCGACCGAAAGGACCTGCGTCGCTACCACCTGCAGACCAAACAGTACACGCTGCTGATCGACAATCAGGAGGTCGAGGGAGCCATCGCCATGGATTTCCACCTGGCCGGCCACTACGTCTACTGGTCTGACGTCACCAAGGAAGAAATCAAGAGGTACATACAAGTTTCTCTTTGTAGCACATGACTGTTTGTTAATGTTGTGTCTTGTGTTGGTGTGGAAAATTCACAAACCCACTCTTTCCTGATGTTTTCATCAGTTTTTGTAGTGGATGCGGTAAAGAACATATGCATTGCCACTTTTTTTTTTTCATTTTTTTGAAAGAAAATGTTTGTATTAACCCAATATTTCTGAGAAACATGCAGTTTTGATGTGTGTGTGTTCAAAAGGACTCATTTTCATGTGTGTGTGAGTTGATTACACTCTGTTCACAACTTTTCTTGATACGTCTTACCCATGGGTTGAATTCCAGTTGCTGTGTGTTGTCCAACAGGGTCAACCTGAAGCAGAGCGTGATAGAAACAGTGGCCTCGGAAAACGTGAGCACTCCGGACGGTCTGGCGGTGGACTGGGTGCATGGTCATCTGTACTGGACCGACACAGGTCTGGACCACATCGAGGTGGCCACCCTGGATGGAAGCATGCGTTCCGTCCTCATCCAAGACGGCTTGGACGAGCCGCGCGCCATTGCTCTGCATCCCAGAAAGAGGTGAGGACGTCTTCACTGTCCTGTCCTTGGAAGATTTAAGTAGGTTTGTACATTTGTTTGGGATTGTTGAAGTTTAGATGTCTGTTCAGTTTTTGATTGTTGATCCTTTTTGTTTTGGACGGTTGAAGATGAGATGTTCAGTGTTTTTAGTTACACATCTGTTGGTGTTTGGATTGTTGAATATGAGCAATCAGTAGATTTTTTTTTTAATGAAAATGTTTGTCAGTGAGGAAGCGACCAGAATATAGCATAGTGTGTGTTAGCACTTGGTCAGTGTGTATGGAAAGTGAACTGCATGCAGAAGACGGATTCAGTTTGTGGTGTGTTAGCACTTCGTACAGGGTTCGTACGCCCCCTTATTTTCTTGAAAAGTGCTTGAGATTTGACATGACCATTTCAAGGCCTGGAAAAGTACTTAAAAATGAGCTGAAGGCCTAACCCCCCTGGAAAAGTCCTTGAAATTTCAAAATCGGTCACAATCTGTCCTCTCAAAGCAAGGAAGTGACTGTCACTCAAGAAAATGTTTTTTATACGAAATAAATCGCAATCTCTGTCACTCCATGTGGCTTCGTGATCGCCGATCCCGTAGCAACCGACAACAGCCTAGCTGAAGCAGAAGGGAAGTAACTCGTCAGTGACTAGTGTTTGACTTACTATAGACGTAAGTGTAGAAGCCAACAGAGTTCTTTCCCTCTGGTTACCATCGGGGTTGTGTCGACGGTCGATGTTTTGCGCCAAATAGTGCTACTGAGCCTGCAAGATGGGGAAAGGAGACTGCGTTTTCAATGATATGTGGGCAGAAAAAGATGCTTTCAAAGGTTGGTTAGCTCGTGGAGAAAACAAACACTCAGCAAGGTGCACATTGTGCAAGAAGAGTTTTAGTATCTCGGGTATGGGCATCAGTGTTGTGAAGAGTCATGCTGATGGAGTGAAACACAAACGGTTGGTGGAACATGAACATGAGAATAAGAGAAATGCCGGTGGTGCCACACAGCTGACCATGCATGGATTCACTCTTGGAAACCGAAACTCCTCACCAAGATCTGAACCACCGGGTGCAAGGCAGGAGACTGGCAGTCAACTGCCTTCAACTTCAAGTTTTACTGCAGTGACAGGGGGGTCTCAAGATGCACCTTCCACATCAGCAGCTGCAGGGTCTTCAAGCAGCTTTTCTAAACAGAAAACGATCGAATCGTGCACCAAGAACGATGTCCTAACTGCTGAGGTGTATTGGACTTTGTTTGCCATGGAGAAGCATTACTCTTATCACAGTTTCACTGGTGTTGGGGAGATATTCAAAAAAATGTTTCCATCGTGTTCTGTTGCTGACTGCAGTGAAACGACCTGACCAGTTGTGCTAGCATGAATACGAGGTAAGAAATGATGTTAAGTTAATGATTGATAGTAACAGGCTGCTCAGAGTTTAATAAACATAACTTTGCAAGAAAGTTGTTAATTACTACCCCTTGAATGAAGCTGCTAACCCCTGGAAATTCCCTTGAAAACCCTTGAACTTTTTTTTCTGATATCTGTGGGAACCCTGTTCGTAAGTGTGTGTGGAAAGTTTGTGGTGGTTGTATTCTCACTGTCCTCTCTGTGTCAAAAGGAATCAAGAACTGGTTTTCTAAGAATTGACTTGGGTTTTGATTTTCCATCTCAACAACAGCTTTCCTTGACCCCACCCCCACCCCCTTCCCCCTCTTTAATCTTTTTTCTTGCACACTTTTAGTTTGTGGAAGCTGGACATTTATGATGACTATTTCTGGTTTTGGCAGCCTGATGTTTTGGACTGACTGGGGATTCTCACCCAAGATCGAGAGCTGTGGCATGAATGGCCAGCACCGCAAAACCATCATCAGTGAGAGCATCATCTGGCCCAATGGTCTAACTATTGGTAAGTTCAAAACCATCATCAGTGAGAGCATCGTCTGGCCCAATGGTCTGACTATTGGTAAGTTCAAAACCATCATCAGTGAGAATATCATCTGGCCCAATGGTCTGACTATTGGTAAGTTCAAAATCATCATCAGTGAGAGCATCATCTGGCCCAATGGTCTATTGGTAAGTTCAAAAACATCATCAGTGAGAATATCATCTGGCCCAATGGTCTGACTATTGGTAAGTTCAAAACCATCATCAGTGAGAGCATCATCTGGCCCAATGGTCTATTGGTAAGTTCAAAAACATCATCAGTGAGAATATCATCTGGCCCAATGGTCTGACTATTGGTAAGTTCAAAACCATCAGTGAGAGCATCATCTGGCCCAATGGTCTGACTATTGGTAAGTTCAAAACCATCGGTGAGAATATCATCTGGCCCAGTGGTCTGACTATTGGTAAGTTCAAAAACATCAGTGAGACCATCATCTGGCCCAATGGTCTGACTATTGGTAAGTTCAAAAACATCATCAGTGAGAATATCATCTGGCCCAATGGTCTGACTATTGGTAAGTTCAAAACCATCAGTGAGAATATCATCTGACCCAATGGTCTGACTATTGGTAACTTCTCTTTTTGTTTATGTGAGACTTTGCCGATAAGAGCATAGATGATTTGATGTTGGAAATAAAGTGCTTGAAAAAAAAGAGAAATGGAAAACAGATCAAGTGACAAAAAAGGAACAACAAAGAAATAAGCAAAAGGTTGAGAAAGTTCTTTCAAATCCAGTGAAATATTTTTTTTTTCGCCTTAAAATTGGTTCATAAACATAACTTTCAATAGCTGCATTGTTCAACAAAGTGAAATGGATTAGAGTTTAATTGTTGAAGGGAAGTAAAAAAAAAAAAAAGTAAAATGGATTAGAATTTAATTGTTGAAGGGAAGTAAAAAAAAAAAATTTAAAAAAAAAGTCTTAAAAAGTACAAGCAGATGACAGTCACTGTTGCATGTTCTCTGTCACAGACTATGTGGATGATCGTCTGTACTGGATCGATGCCAAGACTCACCAGATAGGCAGCTCCGACCTAGACGGCCAGAACCGACGTATGATCCTGCGCGGCCATCAGTATCTGGGGCATCCCTTCTCCATCACCGTCTTTGAGGTAGTTGCATTGTGGAGTTCTTCCTCTTTGTCACTTTATATGGTTTAAAACCTTCATAATGTGTGTCACTGTATTATATGGTTTAAACCTTCATAATGTGTGTCACTTTATTATATGGTTTAAACCTTCATAATGTGTCACTGTATATGGTTTAAACCTTCATAATGTGTGTCACTGTATATGGTTTAAACCTTCATAATGTGAACGATTTCATACAGGAAACTTTCACCATGTACGTTCAGAACTAATGTGGTTTGTTGAAAAGGAATTCCTTGGCTTCACAGAAAACAATTTTTGAATTGAAAATTTAGGGAGTGTGTTTGTCTGTTCAAGTTTGTTTTTGTTTGTAAGGTTTCATAAATCGGATTATTGCACTTTCTTTGAGGGGTGTATTGATAGTATAAGCACATGGTTTGCTTTTTGCAGTGCCTTATGCAAATCATTACGTTTGCACATTCTCATTTCTCTCTTTGCTAGGGTCGTCTGTTACCCTGTGCTCATGCTGACTGTCATTGAGGTGTGATGAAAGCTGTTATTGAGGTGTGATGAAAGCTGTCATTGAGGTGTAATGAGTGATGAAAACTGTCATTGAGGTGTAATGAAAACTGTCACTGAGGTGTGATGAGTGGTGAAAGCTGTCATTGAGGTGTGATGAAAGCTGTCACTGAGGTAAAGTGAGTGACGAAAGCTATCACTGATGTGTAATTAGTGATGAAAACTGTCGTTGAGGTGTAATGAGTGATGAAAGCTGTCACTGAGGTGTAATGAGTGATGAAAGCTGTCACTGAGGTGTAATGAGTGATGAAAGCTGTCACTGAGGTGTAATGAGTGATGAAAACTGTCACTGGGGTGTAATGAGTGATGAAAGCTGTCACTGAGGTGTAATGAGTGATGAAAGCTGTCACTGAGGTGTAATGAGTGATGAAAGCTGTCGTTGAGGTGTAATGAGTGATGAAAGCTGTCATTGAGTTGTAATGAGTGATGAAAGCTGTCGTTGAGGTGTAATGAGTGATGAAAGCTGTCGTTGAGTTGTAATGAGTGATGAAAGCTGTCGTTGAGGTGTAATGAGTGATGAAAGCTGTCACTGAGGTGTAATGAGTGATGAAAGCTGTCATTGAGGTGTAATGAGTGATGAAAGCTGTCACTGAGGGTAATGAGTGAAAGCTGTCACTGAGGTGTAATGAGTGATGAAAGCTGTCACTGAGGTGTGATGAGTGATGAAAGCTGTCACTGAGGTGTGATGAGTGATGAAAGCTGTCACTGAGGTGTGATGAGTGATGAAAGCTGTCACTGAGGTGTGATGAGTGATGAAAGCTGTCACTGAGGTGTGATGAGTGATGAAAGCTGTCACTGAGGTGTGATGAGTGATGAAAGCTGTCACTGAGGTGTGATGAGTGATGAAGCTGTCACTGAGGTGTGATGAGTGACGACAGCTGTCAGTGAGGTGTAATGAGTGACGACAGCTGTCAGTGAGGTGTAATGAGTGATGACAGCTGACTGGTTGTCCATGTCTGTGGTGCAGGACTTCCTCTACTGGAGTGACTGGCCCTCGGAGTCCATCCGGCGCTACAACAAATTCCAGAAAGGAGAGGTGGAAACGGTGGCCCAGGGCTTGGACACTCCTATGGACATCCACATCTATCATCCCTACAGACAGGAACACTGTGAGTGCATCTTTGTCATCCATTTATTGGAACACTGAGTGCATCTTTGTGATCCGTTTATTGGAACACTGAGTGTATCTTTGTGATCCGTTTATTGGAACACCGAGTGCATCTTTGTGATCCGTTTATTGGAACACTGAGTGCATCTTTGTGATCCGTTTATTGGAACACTGTGAGTGCATCTTTGTGGTCCATTTATTGGAACAGACAGTTGCAGGGTATTGCTCTACTTTGGTCACTTCTACACTCGACATGTGTCAGTCTTCTTACACAAAGAGTAGGCAGAGGATGAACATTAGGGACGTTGGGCTGGTGTGTGCAAGTACGGGAGTCTTATCATTGGCGTGGAAATAGCTGGTTCGTTATGTGGAATGAGTTGCTTTATTACAGGGCAGTGAGTGTTTTCTGTTAAAAGTTTCTGTTGGTGTGTAGAGACATTGAATGTATCATGTTATTTCAGATGAAAACTCCTGTGGTGACAACAATGGTGGGTGCGAACACTTCTGCTTGCCTGACCCATTTGCCAAATACACCTGTGTGTGCAAGACCGGGTACATGCCCGATCCCAACAGCAAGACCAAATGCATTGAAGGTGAGGAGAGCTCTCATTTCCTTTTGTTGTTTCTTCTCCTGTTACCAGCTGCTAACAAAGTACCAAGCAAAACTGTGCTGTGTCCCTTTTGTGAAAAGGAATCTGTAAAGACCTTGCATGTACTCAGAATTCTTGCTCAACATTATTGTCTCCGGTTGGGATGGACGAAGACTCTGAAATGATAACTTGAATCACAGAAGTCACAAGTTAAATTTATGGGGAACATTTTGATCAGTATTTTCAAATCGTCATTTTTTAAAGAGAAAGACTAATATGACATTGTTTCTGGCACTTCATTCCATTATCAGGTAGCATCCTTTTTTTTTTTCTTTTTTTTTGTGCTGTTGCTAACACTGCATAACTCGTCACTCAATTAGAAAACTAGATTCAATTGTGGAATTGTCTCTGTTTCACCATTCTTCATGCCGCCCTCTCCTTCTGTTGTTTTTTTTTACCTCTTGCTGCTAAAGACTCCACGACCCCCGGAGTCACTCGACCCAGTCTTCCTTCTAACACTACTTTGTCTCCTAATGGAAGTAACCAGAACCGCACTGGTGAGGATGCTTCCGTCATAGATGTTGACAGTGTTATGCCCAGTGCGTTGCATCCCTGTTGTGTGGCCAAAGTGCTGAAGCTGAGAATGCCACTTTCTTTCCTTTGGACATCTATGTGTGTTGAACTTGAAATGTGCATGTGTTGTTTTTTTCTTGTGCCTGATCTCCAGTCACTAATGCTGGACATTGTTGTGGACCTCCCCAGTACAGAGCCAGTTCCCCAGATGCTGCCCTCCTTTCCTTACTTCTGGACATGTACACACACACACACACACACAACTCTATGTGGATAATGCTGGGGATTATGATTATCACAACATAAGATGAAGAGATGGATCTATCGTAAGAGCTGGGGGGGGGGGGGGGGGGGGGGGTTCAAAAGAAGGGATTCAGCATCTGATTGGATAGTTTGCCATAATTACTGTCATCATGATCAAGAGGGAATACTCATGGATAGTTTGCCCTGTTTACTGACATCATGATCAAGAGGGAATACTCGTGGATAGTTTGCCACATTTACTGTCATCATGATCAAGAGGGAATACTCGTGGATAGTTTGCGACATTTACTGTCATGATCAAGAGGGAATACTCATGGATAGTTTGCCACATTTACTGTCATCATGATCAAGAGGGAATACTCATGGATAGTTTGCCACATTTACTGACATCATGATCAAGAGGGAATACTCATGGATAGTTTGCCACGTTTACTGTCATCATGATCAAGAGGAAATACTCATGGATAGTTTGCCACATTTACTGACATCATGATCAAGAGGGAATACTCATGGATAGTTTGCCACGTTTACTGTCATCATGATCAAGAGGGAATACTCATGGATAGTTTGCCACATTTACTGTCATCATGATCAAGAGGGAATACTCATGGATAGTTTGCCACGTTTACTGTCATCATGATCAAGAGGAAATACTCATGGATAGTTTGCCACATGTACTGACATCATGATCAAGAGGGAATACTCATGGATAGTTTGCCACGTTTACTGTCATCATGATCAAGAGGAAATACTCCGCCCAGCATGGCCTGCCTCTGAAAGCACGGAACAGTATGGCCTGCCTCAGCCTCCGAAAGCACGGAACAGCATGGCCATGCAGTTTGAATTTCAGTGGGAACTGTCGGTCAAGCAGCTCTGAATTTCAGTGGGAACTGTTGGTCAAGCAGCTCTGAATTTCAGTGGGAACTGTCGGTCAAGCAGCTCTGAATTTCAGTGGGAACTGTCGGTCAAGCAGCTCAGCATTTTGTTCAGTAAAATGACACGACTAAAGTGACAGGTCTGTTTATACTGTGCACTAGTGCTGTGCCAAAAGGTTTGGCAGCAAGTCCTTGTTGTGGCGGATGAATAAATGATTAGAATTAGAAAAGGAAAACGTCAATCTGAAAAGTGATGGTCACAGTGTCTTTGGAATGTGGCTGTGTTTCGGTGCCACTTGTACTCTGCTGCAGTGGCTTCATTAAGGTTCTGGTGAGGTAACCCCTTCACTGCAGTGGCTTCATTAAGGGTTCTGATTAGGTAACCCTTTGACTGCTACAAACAAGAACATTTGCAAGTGGAATTTTCACCACCAGATATCTATGTATAATGGATGGGTGTGGACGGATCAGATGCATGTGGCATTGCTGTGTGTCCTGATCACTTTCTCATGGGACAGCAATACTTCATCCAGCAAAACAAAATGACTCTCTAATATACTAACAGGCATGAAATTCCTCCACTTTCAGCGGAAAATCTGCCATGATGAAAATGACCCCCACCCCCTACCACAAACTCCCTTCTCCAGTTATAGAAAAAAAGGTATTCTGAGAAAGATCAGAAAGTAGAGTTGTCTCTAAATAGTCTGGTATGAACAAACGGTGAAAGCAGAACATTAGGGTACAGTTGAAATTGCATGCCCTTCTTACCTTTTTTTTTCAAGTTACCTCAATTTTTGCTTTGGTTCATGCCTGACTAATCAACTGTTTGTCCTTTTTTTTCCATTGTGGTTGAACTGTGAAGGGTTAATGTGTGCCTGTTTTCTGAAGCAAATATAGCATGATAGAATGCAAGCATGGAGCGTGTCTTCCATCTTTTTTTCCCCTAAACCTTGATAGTTGGACAGTGTTTTTGTGTGTGTGGCATGCTCTTTATTTAAATGCAAAACAAACAAAAAAAGAAAAGTGAAATAAAATTCAAAAGAGAATGTTCTGATCAAACAGTTACACCTCTCACTAAAAGCTTCCCTATTTTTATTATACTTTAAAAAGAAGGAAAGTTTTCCTCTGTGTTCTCCCAGTCCATTAAACTAAAATGTACATTGTTAACGTTTAAAGAGAGAGGTTCCATGATGTGTTCAAAAGATAGCTGTGTAACGTTTTATTGCATGGTTATTTTCAATGGATCAGTGAATTGCGGGTAAAAAAATGGGTATCAAGCATTCTGTTTTTGTCTGATCTTGTGAAAGGCATGTTGTAATGTGTTCCCCCCATGCTTCACAAAGCCACCATTTCTTAGGACTTAACAACAACAACAAACTTTGTTTTTTGTGCTGCAAGAGGAAATGTTCACTTAAATGAGGAACTGAAAATCTTGATTTTGAATAACAGTAATGGCTAGAGTATTGAACATGTTGGAAGAAAAGTATGTTTATAAGAATTGCTTAGCTGCCTGGAAGTGTTCGAATATGGGAAAAGTTCGTTTGAACTGAGAGATGTTGGAGGTATTTGATTATAGTGACTAATTTTTTTTTTTAAATTGAAAAAACAAAATCTTCGCAATGATTTGCTTAAAGTTTGTGGGTAAGTTTGTAGGTAGATTGAATCCTTCCTGAACATGTATACAAGTTTATGAATCCTTCCTAAACATGTATAAAAGTTTAGCCGATGTCTTTATTTTAACAAGATGTGATCAGTACAGTTGCACTTTTTTGCATTCCTTGCTTCTTTCTCCCTACATGCTTCTGGTGCTTGTCCATGGCTGTTGTCACATCGTGAATACTGGCTGTAGTACACATCGTCTTTAGTGTCGTACCACTAAGGGCAGTGCACTTGTTTCACCCAAGTTCAGCATTAACTGGTCTCTGATTTCTCAACGACAGGTGTACCCCCACGAACGACACCACCAGCTACTCCCTCCACCCCCAAACCAACCACCCCAAAGCAGTCGCCCCCACGCCAACCACCCCTGTCCCACAAACCACCCACCCCAACAGCACCCCCAAGGTGCCTGCCTCCACCCAGCCCCCCACCGTCCCCGTCAGCACGGAAAGGGCCAACTCCACGGAAGGGGTGCCCAGCGAGCAGGAGGAGGGTCTGGGGCACATCGCCATCATCGTCATCGCCGTCGTCATTTTCCTGGCTCTTACCATCCTGGCGGTATGTGGATTTTAAAGCTGAACGTTGATAGAGTGTGCGATGATGACGTTCATCCTTTACGTCACATGCCTTCAGAGTAGTGTTTGTTAAATTCAGCACCAAAGCCTGTCGTGGAACAAAAGTATGTAAGGAAACCAGCAGTATTATGGTCACAGTGGTGACATTAATTCCAAGAGAATCATGTCAGCTTTGACCTCATTAATAGTTTTTCTATTCAGCCAAGTTGCGATGCCAGTGAAGGTCTTTTTGTTTTATAATTTGAATTTTTGTTCTGTGGTTTAAACATCTGCAAGTGGCAGTGTCAGAATGTATTACATCTGCAAGTGGCAGTGTCAAAATGTATTATTATTTGCAAGTTGTTAGAAGTGTATATTCCTACAGGAGTCGGATATTCAGTGAAAGTGTTTTGTGATTTGGGTAGACTGGGAAAGTTAACCTCTGAACTTGTTAAACTATTGTTGCTTTCTGTGATCATAAGGCCTTTTCAGTGTGAACTCAGGCATTTCCTGCAATCATCAGATACTCGATGGATGTGTTCAGTGATCAGGATTTTTAAAAAAGAAAAAGAACATTTTTGATCTGAGCTTATAAAATTACTGATGATTTCTGTTATCAGTAGGCCTTTTAAGTACTTTTATCTCTGCCACATCCACTTCAGAAAGGGTGGGGGGGGGGGGGGGGTGTTTGGATTTGGTTGTTTTTGTTATCATGAAAGTAGGCTTACTGCATTGTCAGTGTTGCTATGTTTCACAGGTGGGTGTGCTTATCTACCGTCGTCATCAAAGCAAGAACATCAAGAGCATGAACTTCGACAACCCTGTATACCGCAAAACGACGACAGCAGATGACGACAAAGTGTTTGTAGAGGTTTCCGGTTCAAGACACAATTTGCCCTCTGTAAGTATATCTGATTAATGTTCACATTCTTTGGGGGATTGGTGGGCTTTGTGTGTGTGTGTGTGTGTGTGTGATTATTTTGGAATTTATTTGTTTTTTTTTGTGCGAGGTAGAGGGGGTGAGATAAAGCTCTCATGTTGAGAATCAGTTGATGATAGATCAGCAGTGAATTTGCGAGAACCTCCAACTTCGCCCATTTGTGAGAACTGGTTTTTACACATTTGAAGAAATGGTCTTTTGTTTTGTTTTCATGAAAATAGAGGTGCAGATATCCTGAAGTATATAAAAATGTGGCTTTTTTTTAATTGAAGTGGGTCAAGTTTTGTGCATCAAGATTGATTGATTGATTGGCCAGTTCTTCACTTGCGAAGATTAGTGAGACGTTCTCGCCAGGGATGTGCGGCACGCATTGAGATTAGTTTCTTTCTTTATTTTCACTTCTTTTCTACTGCCTTGCTCCTGTCCACATCTCTCTTTATCCTGGAGTCATAGAATTTCTGTTTCTGTCCCCCTACCCCCCACCCTCCCCCACCTCCCTCTCTCTCTGTCTCATCACTGACATCTCTTTTCACTCCCATTAATTTTTTTAGATGAAGGCAAGATTCTTAACGTTGGTTCTGTGTGTGTGTGTTTCAGAGTTTGCAACCATTGAACCCGGACAATGAAGTGGTGTGATGCCTGGAGGAGGTGCTGGTTGGGAAGGTGCTGCATTGATTCTCATTGTCCCATTTCTACTCTCATGATGTGCAACAGTCTGTTTTCAACTGAGATTTAAAAGAAGATGTGGAAGTCAGTGAAACGGTACACCAAGACTGATTCTACTTCGTCTGCAGCATTTATGGAGGCAACGGTCCAGTGACATCAAGCCGTTGTGCAATCAGACTTCATTGTTGATTGACAAAAAAACACAAAAAAAAGAGGGGGGGTGGGGGGGGGGGGAGAGAAATAAATTCAGTATTGATGAATGCATGAGGCCAAGTTTGAAACTGTCGAATCAAAAAGCAACCCCACCACCCCTTCCTCCCACAAAAAAAATCAGGATGATTGTGTGAGAGAGCAGCCTGACGACGCCTTGGCGGACGAGTCAAGAAGTTTTCTGATGGGCATTAAGTCGTTCACCATCATGGACATAATGTTGCTGCCGCCAGGAACAGTGCTGACGCTGGCGTCTGGGATCCCTGTCCCATTCCCTTTCCGAAACATCCGCAGGAATATGGTTGTTGCTTTCCCCCACAAAGGCGGCAAACCTCCGTGCCTCAGCAGGCCAGACCATAATCGCTCTTTGACAGCAAAGAAAACATTTGCCGAACTTACTCGTTCAGGGCGGAAAATCATGTTTGAAAACCATTACCATTATTACTCTTCATCCCTTTTTGTTTTTTTGTTGTTTTTTTAAGGGAGGATGGGGTGTCATGGGATAACAAACAAAAAAAACACCCCAACTTTTGCACCTTTTTGTGTGTTGTTGGGTAAGGGAAGTTGTGCATCAAACATGAGTTGTGAGTGGTGACTAATAGGGAGTAGGCCAAGTGTTTCATCTCTTCTTTTTTTGTGTGTGTCCGTGGTTGTTAGAGAAGTAGATCTATCTCTTCTGGGCTGAAAGCATCAGTTGGTTTCATTTCATTCTCCCCCCACCCCCCACCCCCACCCCCAATGCCATTTCACTTGTTTCCAACCTGTATCTGCTAGGATATATCTATCAATATGACAGGCTGGGCTTGCTTGTTTTCTCTTTTGTTCTGGAATGACTTCTAGGTGCTGTTTGGTTTGAATGTCCAGCCATCTTGTCGCCGATCATCTCCACCATGCTAGTCTTTTTGAAAATGTGACAAAAAAAAGCGAGGCGATGCACTAGCTGGACTAATGACGTGGCTGGAATCTGGCTAGGATTCAGACTGATTGGAGAGAGGCACATGGGGAGGGAGGGGGGGGGGGGAAACAGGACAGTTGTGGTGTGCTGGAGAAAGAATTTCCATCTGGTCCGTTTTTTGTTGTTTTGTTTTTTAAACTTTGAGCTGATGTCCTGGTCACAATCTTCCTAGCTCAGTAGAAGCAGTTCCACTTGATGCTTTAAACAGTTGGCATACCCACTGAATGGAAGAATGGATTCTTCCAAGTTCAGCCTTTCCCATAAGGCACGCGAGGATGGAGACTGGGAATTTATTGAGTTACCAAGTTGTATTCTGTAGAGAAGCAACAGGTTAGACTGGAAATTATCCTGGGGGAAAGTAATCTAATTTTCTCATTTCAAAAAAAAAAGGAAAAAAAAAAAAGAAACAAAAAAAAACACCGTCCCAGACCTCTGGGACTACTAATACATTTGCCCCTAGAAAAGGGTAGTGCTTAGAGAGCACTACATTGCCTGTGTTACATCTGCTCAACGTGAATTCCAAATGTGAGTGGTAAAGACATATGGACACGAACCTCTGCCACCACATGAAAGAACGCCTGCCACCAGGGAATGCTGTGACTGTGTGAGCTTTGCAGTGTGCGAGTGGGAAAAGATGTTGATGTTCGGACCGCCTGAATGAACGAGTGCAGTCCAGAGGAGCCAAGACTTGTCCTCTTCCTTTGGATACCTGGCCTTGACGTTGGGGATTGGCACGTCAAGCAAGATGGGGACAAAGTCCAGAGGAGCCAAGACTTGTCCTCTTCCTTTGGATACCTGGCCTTGACGTTGGGGATTGGCACGTCAAGCAAGATACAAAGTCCAGAGGAGCCAAGACTTGTCCTCTTCCTTTGGATACCTGGCCTTGACGTTGGGGATTGGCACGTCAAGCAAGATGGGGACAAAGTCCAGAGGAGCCAAGACTTGTCCTCTTCCTTTGGATACCTGGCCTTGACGTTGGGGATTGGCACGTCAAGCAAGATGGGGACAAAGTCCAGAGGAGCCAAGACTTGTCCTCTTCCTTTGGATACCTGGCCTTGACGTTTAAGATTGGCACGTCGAGCAAGATAGGGACAAAGAGTCCAGAGGAGATGAAGAAACGTACAAGTGCCGATGCTTAGGATAGTGCGCAAGTGTGTTTTAAAAGTTGAGCAGAGAGGAACCATTAGAACAAATTCATGGACATGAAAGTGAAATTCCATGTGTAGGGGAAAAAAAACATTTTCACCTTGGATGATAAGGCTGGAGAGAATTGGCATACCTGCGACAGGTCTGTGTGTGCGGGGCGACAGGTCTGTGTGTGTGCAGATGTGTGCGGGGCGACAGGTCTGTGTGTGTGCAGATGTGTGCGGGGCGACAGGTCTGTGTGTGTGCAGATGTGTGCGGGAGCGTGCTGTTGAAATGATGCCCATCTTGTCTTTTCTCCTTTGCACAGCCAGGTGTACATTATTTCAGTTGGACATCCCTGTACAGAGGATTTAGGCTGGAGAGTGTGCGAGAGCTTGAATGTGCAGGGCGAGAGTGTGTGTGTGTAGAACTGGTGTGGCCGAATGAAGGTGATGATCAGTCACAGCCTGCCAGTCTCTGCTCTTGGGAGACAGCAGTGCCATTCATTCATTGTGGGAGTCGTTCATTGTACTATTTGGACACAAGTATTTATTGAAGGTGCATGTGAGCAGCGCTACAGCAGAGTGTGTGTTTCTTACTGTCATGTGTGAATTCCAGACGTTGTATGCTACACAGTAGTTGAGATCAGTGGTACAGCAGAGAGTGTGTTTCTTACTGTCATGTGTGAATTCCAGACGTTGTATGCTACACAGTAGTTGAGATCAGGGCTACAGCAGAGCGCGTGTTTCTTACCCGTCGTGTGTGAATTCCAGATGTTGTACATGCTACTACATAGTAGTTGAGATTGTGACAGTTTTGGTCTTGGAACAGTTGATATTTTTTTTCTTTTTTCTCTAAAGAAGATTGCTGCTTCAGTCCTGAGAAGACCATGCTCTGATGGATATTTATGCCTTGCTCTAAAGATTGCTGCTTCAGTCCTGAGAAGACCATGCTCTGATGGATATTTATGCCTTGCTTACATACATTCCCAGGTCTTTTGTGAAGATGCTTTCTTCTTCTTTATGTTTCACCTGATTGATCATTGGAAAATATGCATGCTTTATGTCAGGTAATTAAATCACAGATGATTGTTTTAGACACCTCTGTGGTGGAAAATGCTGAAAATGTAATTCTGGTGGGGTTTTTTAAGTTTAAAGCATACATTGACAAATGCCAGGTTAAATCATTAGAATTGGGAAACTTTTTTTTTCTTTTTTTTTGGTTTTAAATGAAAGTTGCAGTTGTAACTGTGGAGGAGCTTATAGAGATATAGAAGCCAAGCTTAATTAGGAAGAATGTGGAAATCACGCTTAATTTATGTTTCATTTAAAGTTCCTCATAGATTTGAACGAAGGTTGGTTTTTTGTTTTTGTTTTTTGTAATCTAAGGTGAGCATGTGGTCAAAGGTATTTGGAGAAGTTGAATGGAGAAGGAACGTGTTAGCTGATTGTGAGGAGCATGTGCATTTTCTCAATGTTCACAAGATCTTTTGGAAGTGATCTTTTTTTTTTTGTATAGCACTAACTCATCCGTGCTGTTTTATGAAGTTGGCATTGTTTGTATCCCCCACAAAACCAGTTTGTTTGCTTTTTTATTTTTTGTTGTGTGTTTTTTTTTTTTTTAAGAAATCACCCCTAAATCAACACCAGTTTTTGTTTCTTTAGTTTTCATTGTTTGTTTAACTCTTCAGCATAAGAATTTTTTAGTAGTCTTTGGCTTGAGAGCTTTTTTCTTTTCTTTTTTCTTTTAGTTCGTGAACATCTGTTACATTATAGAATCTCACGTGACATTGTTTGGTCAGCATCAGACTAGAAAGAGTTTCACCACAAACTTTAAACAAAGAAAAGGAAAACCCTATTTGGACAGAAGTCTGAAGACCAGTGTTTCCTTTGTGTCTGTGAGCAGTCACGTGAAGTGTTGTGGAATCTCGTGCTAAATCAACCTCACTTTGTTTATGGTTATTATGACAGAAATTGCCAACATCTTGCACTCCGTGACTGACCAAATAGCATCCGACGTTTTCAGTCTAGCTGTTGTGTTTTGGTTTGGGTTGAGGAATTGGTGTTTCAGTTGTGCATGTTTTTGATACGGTATGTGTATTGTTGTTAACAATATCTGTGATCATTTGACCCCCTTCCTCTTCACCCTGACCTGGGGGGGGGGGGGGGGGGGGGAGTTGGTGGAAAGTTATTATTTTGTCAGGGTGGGTGACATGTTAAAGATTTTTCTTTCTCCTCCTCTATCATCCCTTCCCCTGAATTCCCCCAACCATCTAGATTTGTTCCCACCCCCCACCCACCCCAATCCCCCTAGTCGGTCAGACTGACAGTTCTCTTGCTACTTAAAACATAAGTTTAAATATTACCTGGTGGTGGTTCTTTTTATCCCTTTCCTTTCCCTTTTTGGTGTGGGGGGGGGGGGGGGGGGGGGGGGGGGGGGGGCGTGGTACACATTGTCTGCCAAAATAACTCGACCAGATGATAAAATTGGGAGGCCCTATTCTTCTTTGGAGTCAACAGTTAAATGAGCAGAAGCAATAGGTGATGGAGAAATATAAGTTGAAAATTGATAACAGTTCTTAAGATACATATGCTTCCTAACCCCCCCCCCCCCCCCCAAAAAAAAAAAAAAAAAAGTTGAAAAGCATTTATCTTGAGTGCTCATCATATCAACGAAAGTAACTTTTCTTCTTTTTAACAAGAGGATACCTGGGTAAATTCCACCCTTTTTTTTTTCTTTTATTCTTTTCAGTTTTTGTTCTCAGGATTGAATCGGTGCTCTTGTAACTGAAACTGAAAAGAAACCATTGAAAAGAGGTCGCTCTTCAGTTTGGACAGATGCGCAGGTACATGCATACAGACAATAATTATATATACATGTCCTAATTCAGATTTAAACGAAGGTCTGTTGTTGTTTTTTCATTTCTCAAGTCCAACCTCTTGTTTTGAATTTGTGTGTGGATGTTTTAGCACGGACGCTGGCACTGTTGCACTCTGTTCAGCGTGTGTTTTGTTTCGATCTGTGTGGAGCGTGTGCAGTTGATGTATACAGTTGATGGTGTATACATTCCTTGTTTGGATGCAGAAGTATGTCCATATAAATTGTGTCTTTGAATTTGGGTTCGTTTACATTGGTACAGTATTACTGTGCTGTGGGTGTTGCCTGCCAATGTGGCGTTTCTATCATCTGGATGTGCTTGATGTTGTTTTTTCCCACTTAACCAAAACAAACAAACAAACAAAAAGTCTGTCATAGGCGCTTGACTCTGTGCTAGGATTGTTGTTTTTGTTGTTCACATGGATACAGCTTGTGTTGACAGAAGTTTAGCTTGCAAAGGAGTGTACAAAGTAGTGTGAATGAGTGAGTGTAAGGGATGGTATGGTAGATGGGCAAAATAAGTGTAAAAGCATGTACAGGAAAGTGCAAATGCATATGTGTACAAGATTGTATGTGTGTGCATGACAGAGAGAGAGAGGGAGACCAGAGAGGAGGTTGAGAGATGAGTGTGCTGCTCAGTATGTGTCTGAGAGGGTCAGTGAAAAGAGCTTGTACATAATTTTCACATGGTTACATGCTGTGTGGGAGGTATTTGGACATATGGTGTGGGTAATGAAAGACTTGATGTTTTGAGATCTTCGCTTGTTGCCACCATTTCTGTTTTGGTTTTTGTTTTGTACATAAATGCCTTGTCTTTTGTTTTCAGAGATACTCTAAAATAAATGAAAATTTGTCTTTGATTCTGGTATTCAGTTGTTGTTTTTTGTCTGTCAGTTTGTCAGGTTTCTCTCTCTCTCTGACCATTTTGTGATTCTCTCTCTCTCTCTCTCTCTCTCTCTCTCTCTCTCTCTCAAGTTGCATAATATAAAACAAAGCTGAGAGTTGCTCCATTTTACCATTCTCTCTCCTGTCTTTCTGTCTCTATTCCTCTCCTCCCCCCCCCCCCCCTCTCTTTCTATTTCGCTCTCGCTTTCTCTCTCCCTCTCTCTCTCTCTCTCTCTCTCTCTCTCAAGTTCCCTTCCCATACTCCTCCTCTTTCTACCGTACGCACTTCAACTCGCAAAACGAACAATCCGACAGCTGTTCCGGTCCGATGCAACAACAGTTGACACGCATCAACAGTTGACACGCAGTCGTTTTATGTGCATCGCCCTAAAAGAACATAAATTGAAAATTCAGAAGAATTGCCCCGTTTACATTTGCACTGAACGAATCTCAAAAGAACTCGACTTGACCGTTTCGCGTGCTTCAAACGAAGCGTCGAATGTGAGTTCAGTCTTCTCTCGAACTCAACAGTTCGGCTGATAGAAGAAAACGAGCAGCTAAAACACGCATGCACGCGATCGAGCGCATGCACGCATGAGATGAATCTGGAGGACAGTGTACTTTCCTCACCGAAAGATATATTCAGATTGAGTTTATTTTGAATTTCTGTTCTTTTACGCATCTAGGACAGCTCTGAAGTAGTCCCTCGTTGTGGGCTGGCTTGTAAATAACATGTCACCATCTCCCAAGATCTCAGCTGGGACACCCACATCTCCAATACAACAAACAGGGCAAACAAGACCTTAGGGTTCCTCAGGCGAAACCTGAGAGTAGGCTCTATTAACATCAAGGAAACCGCCCACAAGGCCCTAGTTCGCCCCACCCTAGAATATGCCTCACCTGTCTGGGACCCCTTTACTGCCAAAAACATCAACAAAATGGAAAAAGTCCAACGCCGTGCAGCTCGACGGGTTGTGAACCGCCACCGTCACACCTCTAGTGTCGATTCCATGCTGACACATCTACAGTGGTCCACTCTAGCTGACAGAAGAAGAGCAGCAAGGCTGACCACCTTCTTCAAATACCATCGTGAAGAGGTCAGCATAAACACCCCATTCAGGCCCCTACCAAACACCCCAGCACGGTCTACAAGACAGTCTCATGGGGAGACTTATCTCCTCCCTGCTTTTAAAACCAACTACAGGAAGTTTTCCTTCTTCCCGAGGACTGTCAGGGACTGGAACAGCCTGCCTCCTGAGGTTATTTCCTCAGCCTCAGTGGAGTGTTTCAAGTCCCAAATCTGACCAACCAGCGCCCTCACCCCCACTCCCCCACCCCCACCCCACAAGTCCCCTCCCCCCCCTACTGCCAGTCCTATGCATCTATGTCAACACCCTGTGGAAACCCCCCACCAGTTTTTTACACACATCAGAACCATCAAAATGATGATGGCGGATGTTTAAAGAAAGAAGAAGAATCGTTGAGTATGAGGCGACGCCATGTAAGTTCAGTTCAGCCTGCATATTGTCCGCAATTTGTGATCTGATGACTATCACAAGAGAGAGAGCAGCCGCCGCTGATTTTTCTTTTAAAGTCGATTTATTTGTGTG
>CM031600.1:493828-498828 GCA_018398815.1 Conus ventricosus
CTTTCTTTCTCTCTCAATGTTCACTTAATCATATAAGAGATCATTCCTCTTCACTTTTTCAGGAAGTGGATGTGCGGCTGGTGGTTATTGGACCAGCACCAGTAAAGTTCATCAAGGTCAGTCTGTCTTCTCTTTCATTCATGTGTTTGTCAGTCTGTCTTCTCTTTCATTCATGTGTTTGTCAGTCTGTCTTCTCTTTCATTCATGTGTTTGTCAGTCTGTCTTCTCTTTCATTCATGTGTTTGTCAGTCTGTCTTCTCTTTCATTCATTCATTTGTTAGTTTGTGTTTGAATTGATAGGCCTGTACACCATTGTTTATGCTACTCTTTCATTCATTTGTTAGTTTGTGTTTGAATTGATAGGCCTGTACACCATTGTTTATGCTACTCTTTCATTCATTTGTTAGTTTGTGTTTGAATTGATAGGCCTGTACACCATTGTTTATGCTACTCTTTCATTCATTTGTTAGTTTGTGTTTGAATTGATAGGCCTGTACACCATTGTTTATGCTACTCTTTCATTCATTTGTTAGTTTGTGTTTGAATTGATAGGCCTGTACACCATTGTTTATGCTACTCTTTCATTCATTTGTTTGCTTGTTTTTGAAATTGATAGGCCTGTACATCATTGTTCAAGCTACAGACACAGTAAGTGCCGTCGTTGTTGGTGTAAAAGGAGAGTGAAAGGAAAAAACAAAGACAATAAAGAGTACAAATATATTTTGTCTGTCCATCCCTCTGTCTGTCTCCATCTCTATCTCTGTCTGTCTGTCTGTCTGTCTATCTCCCTTTCTCTTCCTCTTTTTGTTTGTCTTCCATCTCTTTCTCTCTCTTACATAAGTACAAGACGCATGCAAATCAAAGAAGGAATGAAAAAGTGATTGATTAATATTTGATGGAATAATGTGGGGAATGGCTGAATCATAGGATCAGCAGGCCGCTCTTCAGTTGGCTCTACCCATGTACGCAGCCCACTGTGTCAAGAATGCGGATTGTAAAGCGCTTGGAGTTTGTTCTCTAACCGAGGATAGGTGCTGTGTAAGTGTTCTTAATAATGAGATGTGTGTGTGTGTGTGTGTGTGCGTGTTTGTGTGTGTGTGTGTGTGTGTGTGTGTGTGTGTGCGTGTTTGTGTGTGTGTGTGTGTGTGTGTGCGTGTTTGTGTGTGTGTGTGTGTGTGCGTGTTTGTGTGTGTGTGTGTGTGTGTGTGTGTGTGTGTGTGTGTGTGTTGTGTGTGTGTGTTCTTTCAGCCTTTCAAAAAGCTGACTGGCTTCCAATACACCATGTACTGTGACCCTGAGAGACACATCTACAAAGCGCTTGGGTTGTCGGAAAAGTTGGAGGGAGGCAATCTAGAAGGTAGATACAGAACTGCTTGAATTTATTCATCTTGAGGATCTCCTGTGTACACAGACAGACAGACTGGCACACACACACACACACAAACATGCATGCACACGTGCACACACACACACACACACACACACACACACACACACACACACACACACACACACACTGAAAAACATGATTTCTGTGGTTTATAGACTGTAATGAACAGAAAGAGACTGAGGCCTTTTTAGTCTTTGTACAGATAGGTAGGTAGATAGACAGATCATTAAAGAGAGAGAGAAAGAGAGGGGAGAGAGAGAGAGAGAAAGAGAGAGAGGAAGAGAGAAAGAGGCATTCATACATGCATATGTGTTTGCGTGTGTGTGTGTGTGTGTGTGTGTGTGTGTGTGTGTGCGTGCGTGCGTGTGTGCATGCGTGCTTGTATGTGTTTGTTTGTCTGTGTACTAGCAGATGTATGTATGAGAGGGAGAAAGAGGGAGAGAGAAGCGATTTAAAAAGTTGCAAAATAGAAATGATTTTATCTAAGACACTGTATCCTTCTTTCCCATCAAGTATTAGATCTCCATGTTTGCTCAACCTGTCCCATGCTGCAACAGAAACATGACCTTGAATTTGAAATGACAGAGACTAATTGGAAACTTGAATGAGACTCATCTCAAAGATGAAGGTTCATTAAAATTAATTGAAGTATGCTGTTAGGGGAGAGATATTACACAACAGATATAGTGAAGCATGCACATGCCACAGTGCCAATGTTTAACCACTGTGGTCCCAAAGAAACTTCACATACCACAATGCCAGTGTTTTAGCTACCTGTGGTCCCAAAGAAACTTCACATACCACAATGCCAATGTTTAGCCACCTGTGGTCCAAAGAAACTTCACATTCCACAATGCCAATGTTTAGTCACCTGTGGTCCCAAAGAAACTTCACATGCCACAATGCACTTCACATACCACAATGCCAGTGTTTAGTCACCTGTGGTCCCAAAGAAACTTCACATGCCACAATGCCAATGTTTAGCCCCTGTGGTCCCAAAGAAACTTCACATACCACAATGCCAGTGTTTAGTCACCTGTGGTCCCAAGAAACTTCACATACCCCAATGCCAGTGTTTAGTCACCTGTGGTCCCAAAGAAACTTCACATACCACAATGCCAGTGTTTAGTCACGTGTGGTCCCAAAGAAACTTCACATACCACAATGCACTTCACATACCACAATGCCAATGTTTAGTCACCTGTGGTCCCAAAGAAACTTCACATACCACAATGCCAATGTTTAGCCATGTGTGGTCCCAAAGAAACTTCACATACCACAATGCACTTCACAACCACAATGCCAATGTTTAGTCACCTGTGGTCCCAAAGAAACTTCACATGCCACAATGCCAATGTTTAGTCACCTGTGGTCCCAAAGAAACTTCACATACCACAATGCCAATGTTTAGCCATTCTGTGGTCCCAAAGAAACTTCACATACCACAATGCCAGTGTTTAGCCACATGTGGTCCCAAAGAAACTTCACATACCACAATGCCAATGTTTAGCCCTGTGTGGTCCCAAAGAAACTTCACATACCACAATGCCAATGTTTAGTCACCGTGGTCCCAAAGAAACTTCACATACCACAATGCCAATGTTTAGCCACATGTGGTCCCAAAGAAACTTCACATACCACAATGCCAATGTTTAGCCACCTGTGGTCCCAAAGAAACTTCACATACCACAATGCCAATGTTCAGCCACGTGTGGTCCCAAAGAAACTTCACATACCACAATGCCAGTGTTTAGCCACCTGTGGTCCCAAAGAAACTTCACATACCACAATGCCAATGTTTAGTCACCTGTGGTCCCAAAGAAACTTCACATACCACAATGCCAATGTTTAGTCACCTGTGGTCCCAAAGAAACTTCACATACCACAATGCCAGTGTTTAGTCACCTGTGGTCCCAAAGAAACTTCACATACCACAATGCCAATGTTTAGTCACCTGTGGTCCCAAAGAAACTTCACATACCACAATGCCAATGTTTAGTCACCTGTGGTCTCAAGAAACTTCACATACCACAATGCACTTCACATACCACAAAGCCAATGTTTAGTCACCTGTGGTCCCAAAGAAACTTCACATACTACAATGCCAGTCTTTAGTCCTGTGTGGTCCCAAAGAACTTCACATACCACAATGCCAATGTTTAGTCTCCTGTGGTCCCAAAGAAACTTCACATACCACAATGCCAATGTTTAGTCACCTGTGGTCCCAAAAAACTTCACATACCACAATGCCAGTGTTTAGTCACCTGGGGTCCCAAAGAAACTTCACATACCACAATGCCAGGTTTAGTCACCTGTGGTCCCAAAGAAACTTCACATACCACAATCCCAATGTTAGCCACCTGTGGTCCCAAAGAAACTTCACATACCACAATGCCATGTTTAGTCCTGTGTGGTCCCAAAGAAACTTCACATACCACAATGCCAATGTTTAAAGCCACGTGTGGTCCCAAAGAAACTTCACATACCACAATGCACTTCACATACCACAATGCCAATGTTTAGTCACCTGTGGTCCCAAAGAAACTTCACATACACAAGCCAATGTTTAGCCACCTGTGGTCCCAAAGAAACTTCACATACCACAATGCACTTCAATACCACAATGCAATGTTTAGCCATGTGTGGTCCCAAAGAACTTCACATACCACAATGCCAAGTTTAGCACATGTGGTCCCAAAGAAACTTCACATCCCACAATGCCAATGTTTAGCCACATGTGGTCCCAAAGAAAATTTCACATACCACAATGCCAATGTTCACCACGTGTGGTCCCAAGAAACCTCACATACCACAATGCCAATGTTTAGTCACCTTGGCCCAAAGAAACTTCACATACCACAATGCACTTCACATACCACAATGCCAATGTTTAGTCACCTGTGGTCCAAAGAAACTTCACATACCACAATGCCAATGTTTAGCCACCTGTGGTCCCAAAGAAACTTCACATACCACAATGCACTTCACATACCACAATGCCAATGTTTACCATGTGTGGTCCCAAGAAACTCACATACCACAATGCCAATGTTTAGCCACCTGGGGTCCCAAAGAAACTTCACATACCACATTGCCCTACATACCCAATGCCATGTTAGTCACCTGTGGTCCCAAAGAAACTTCACATACCACAATGCAGTGTTTAGTCCTGTGTGGTCCCAAAGAAACTTCACATACTACAATGCCAATGTTTAGCCACATGTGGTCCCAAAGAAACTTCACATACCACAATGCCAGTGTTTAGTCATGTGTGGTCCCAAAGAAACTTCACATACTACAATGCCAATGTTTAGCCACATGTGGTCCCAAAGAAACTTCACATACCACAATGCCAGTGTTTAGTCACCTGTGGTCCCAAAGAAACTTCACATACCACAATGCCAGTGTTTAGTCACCTGTGGTCCCAAAGAAACTTCACATACCACAGTGCCAGTGTTTAGTCCTGTGTGGTCCCAAAGAAACTTCACATACCACAATGCCAATGTTTAGTCACCTGTGGTCCCAAAGAAACTTCACATACCACAATGCCAATGTTTAGCCCTGTGTGGTCCCAAAGAAACTTCAAGAGTTAGATATACACAACAGATGC
>CM031600.1:503828-523828 GCA_018398815.1 Conus ventricosus
TTGCCAGTGCTTAGTTATTTTGTTCGTAATTCAGCTAGTCAAGATTAAACAGGTCGGAAACGGCCAACACATTGCGCCGTTGGAAGCGATCGTATTTTTGTAGAAGACAAACTGATGAAAAAAGATATCAGTAATGGGCTTTACTTATGTCGATTTCCGTATTTCTGAACGGGTTACTGATTCCATTACACGATTACACAGAAAATCGTAGTTAAAAGCATAATAAAAATTCATGAACAGTAAACACGATATGGTGAGTTACAGAGAAGCTAAGAATAGACGAGGGTGTGATGCTTCTGAAATCGGAAAAATCCGCAAATAAGCCGCATCGTTGTTTAAGCCGCAGGGTTTTAAAGCTGGGGAAAAAAGTCGCGGCTTATAGTCCGAACTTTACGGTATTCATTTTTGGCTAATGTATCAAAATATTTACTTCGCAGTCCTGTTGGTACCTTAGTATGAGATTTCAGTATTTTTGAAGCAAACATTGTTTATGTTGTTATATGTTCACTGATTTAAGCTTTCATGTATCAGGTGACAGTGTCGTGTCTGTGTGCATGGTTACACACACATGTATCAGGTGACAGTGTCATGTCTGTGTGCATGGTTACACGTGTCACATGTATCAGGTGACAATGTCATGTCTGTGTGCATGGTTACACACACATGTATCAGGTGACAGTGTCGTGTCTGTGTGCATGGTTACACATGTCACATGTATCAGGTGACAGTGTCATGTCTGTGTGCATGGTTACACACACATGTATCAGGTGACAGTGTCATGTCTGTGTGCATGGTTACACATGTCACATGTATCAGGTGACAGTGTCATGTCTGTGTGCATGGTTACACACACATGTATCAGGTGACAGTGTCATGTCTGTGTGCATGGTTACACATGTCACATGTATCAGGTGACAGTGTCATGTCTGTGTGCATGGTTACACACACATGTATCAGGTGACAGTGTCGTGTCTGTGTGCATGGTTACACATGTCACATGTATCAGGTGACAGTGTCATGTCTGTGTGCATGGTTACACACACATGTATCAGGTGACAGTGTCGTGTCTGTGTGCATGGTTACACATGTCACATGTATCAGGTGACAGTGTCGTGTCTACACATGTATCAGGTGACAGTGTCGTGTCTACACATGTATCAGGTGACAGTGTCGTGTCTGTGTGCATGGTTACACACACATGGATCAGCTGACAGTGTGGTGTGTGTGTGCATGGTTATACATGTCACATGTATCAGGTGACAGTGTGGTGTGTGTGTGCATGGTTACACACACATGCATCAGGTGACAGTGTGGTGTGTGTGTGCATGTTTACACACACATGCATCAGGTGACAGTGTCATGTCTGTGTGCATGGTTACACATGTCACATGTATCAGGTGACAGTGTGGTGTGTGTGTGCATGGTTATTACATGTCACATGCATCAGGTGACAGTGTCATGTGTGTGTGCATGGTTACACACACATGCATCAAGTGACAGTGTCATGTCTGTGTGCATGGTTACACATGTCACATGTATCAGGTGACAGTGTGGTGTCTGTGTGCATGGTTATACATGTCACATGTATCAGGTGACAGTGTGGTGTGTGTGTGCATGGTTATACATGTCACATGCATCAGGTGACAGTGTCATGTGTGTGTGCATGGTTACACACACATGCATCAAGTGACAGTGTTGTGTCTGTGTGCATGGTTACACATGTCACATGTATCAGGTGACAGTGTCATGTCTGTGTGCATGGTTACACATGTCACATGGATCAGGTGACAGTGTGGTGTCTGTGTGCATGGTTACACATGTCACATGCATCAGGTGACAGTGTGGTGTGTGTGTGCATGGTTACACATGTCACATGCATCAGGTGACAGTGTGGTGTCTGTGTGCATGGTTACACATGTCACATGCATCAGGTGACAGTGTGGTGTGTGTGTGCATGGTTATACATGTCACATGGATCAGGTGACAGTGTGGTGTCTGTGTGCATGGTTACACATGTCACATGCATCAGGTGACAGTGTGGTGTGTGTGTGGTGATACATGTCACATGCATCAGGTGACAGTGTGGTGTCTACACACACATCAGGTGACAGTGTGGTGTCTACACACACATCAGGTGACAGTGTGGTGTCTACACACACATCAGGTGACAGTGTGGTGTGTGTGTGCATGGTTACACATGTCACACACATCAGGTGACAGTGTGGTGTCTACACACACATCAGGTGACAGTGTGGTGTCTACACACACATCAGGTGACAGTGTGGTGTCTACACACACATCAGGTGACAGTGTGGTGTGTGTGTGCATGGTTACACATGTCACATGCATCAGGTGACAGTGTGGTGTGTGTGTGTGCATGGTTACACATGTCACATGCACCAGGTGACAGTGTGGTGTGTGTGTGGTGTGCAGGTGAGGAGGTCCACTTCCAGCACCTGGATCAGACCTGTACAGACCACATGAACATCAACGACCTGCTGATCGAAGCCGGCGTGCAGCCCGTCTCCTTCCCCCAAAGACCAGCGGGTTGTCACCCTTTGATCGCTTTTCAACCGCTGAGTGCGGGAGATCCATTCATCAGGGTATAAGACTCTTACCACAGGCTTCCAGAGTTTTGACGAGTGCAGCAGTTCACACCTGATATTATAAGTCCTGATTCCAGTCCAGAGTTTTGACGAGTGCAACAGTTCACATATTATAAGTCCTGATTCCAGTCCAGAGTTTTGACGAGTGCAACAGTTCACACCTGATATAAGTCCTGATTCCAGTCCAGAGTTTTGACGAGTGCAACAGTTCACACCTGATATAAGTCCTGATTCCAGTCCCGAGTTTTGACGAGTGCAGCAGTTCACACCTGATATTATAAGTCCTGATTCCAGTCCAGAGTTTTGACGAGTGCAGCAGTTCACACCTGATATTATAAGTCCTGATTCCAGTCCAGAGTTTTGACGAGTGCAACAGTTCACACCTGATATTATAAGTCATGATTCCAGCCCCGAGTTGCAGACCCTTGTCCATTCATGGTGTTCACGATTCCTTTCTGTGTGGTTGTGACCATAATCCGCAGTTTGAAGATTTGTGTTGTGTCACAGGGTTGAGGACTTTGCCTTTGGCATTGACTACTGTTCCTACTGTGTTTGTGAAGATCATTGTGTCCATGTGTATTGAACATTACCTTTGGCATTGACTACTGTTCCTACTACATTGCCTTTGGCATTGACTACTGTTCCTACTGTGTTTGTGAAGATCAGTGTGTCCATGTGTATTGAACATTACCTTTGGCATTGACTACTGTTCCTACTGTGTTTGTGAAGATCAGTGTGTCCATGTGTATTGAACATTACCTTTGGCATTGACTACTGTTCCTGCTGTGTTTGTGAAGATCAGTGTGTCTCACATGTGGTCCATGTGTGTGTTCCTGTGTATTGAACATGCCTTTGGCATTGAATACTGTTCCTACTGTTTTTGTGAAGATCAGTGTGTCTCAGATGTGGTTTATGATTACAGACTGGTCCATCTGTGTGTTCATGTGTATTGAACATTGCCTTTTGCATTGACTACTGTTCCTACTGTTTTTGTGAAGATCTGTGTCTCAGATGTGGTTTATGATTACAGACTGGTCCATCTGTGTGTTCATGTGTATTGAACATTGCCTTTTGCATTGACTACTGTTCCTACTGTTTTTGTGAAGATCTGTGTCTCAGATGTGGTTTATGATTACAGACTGGTCCATCTGTGTGTTCATGTGTATTGAACATTGCCTTTTGCATTGACTACTGTTCCTACTGTTTTTGTGAAGATCTGTGTCTCAGATGTGGTTTATGATTACAGACTGGTCCATCTGTGTGTTCATGTGTATTGAACATTGCCTTTTGCATTGACTACTGTTCCTACTGTTTTTGTGAAGATCTGTGTCTCAGATGTGGTTTATGATTACAGACTGGTCCATCTGTGTGTTCATGTGTATTGAACATTGCCTTTTGCATTGACTACTGTTCCTACTGTTTTTGTGAAGATCTGTGTCTCAGATGTGGTTTATGATTACAGACTGGTCCATCTGTGTGTTCATGTGTATTGAACATTGCCTTTTGCATTGACTACTGTTCCTACTGTTTTTGTGAAGATCTGTGTCTCAGATGTGGTTTATGATTACAGACTGGTCCATCTGTGTGTTCATGTGTATTGAACATTGCCTTTTGCATTGACTACTGTTCCTACTGTTTTTGTGAAGATCTGTGTCTCAGATGTGGTTTATGATTACAGACTGGTCCATCTGTGTGTTCATGTGTATTGAACATTGCCTTTTGCATTGACTACTGTTCCTACTGTTTTTGTGAAGATCTGTGTCTCAGATGTGGTTTATGATTACAGACTGGTCCATCTGTGTGTTCATGTGTATTGAACATTGCCTTTTGCATTGACTACTGTTCCTACTGTTTTTGTGAAGATCTGTGTCTCAGATGTGGTTTATGATTACAGACTGGTCCATCTGTGTGTTCATGTGTATTGAACATTGCCTTTTGCATTGACTACTGTTCCTACTGTTTTTGTGAAGATCTGTGTCTCAGATGTGGTTTATGATTACAGACTGGTCCATCTGTGTGTTCATGTGTATTGAACATTGCCTTTTGCATTGACTACTGTTCCTACTGTTTTTGTGAAGATCTGTGTCTCAGATGTGGTTTATGATTACAGACTGGTCCATCTGTGTGTTCATGTGTATTGAACATTGCCTTTTGCATTGACTACTGTTCCTACTGTTTTTGTGAAGATCTGTGTCTCAGATGTGGTTTATGATTACAGACTGGTCCATCTGTGTGTTCATGTGTATTGAACATTGCCTTTTGCATTGACTACTGTTCCTACTGTTTTTGTGAAGATCTGTGTCTCAGATGTGGTTTATGATTACAGACTGGTCCATCTGTGTGTTCATGTGTATTGAACATTGCCTTTTGCATTGACTACTGTTCCTACTGTTTTTGTGAAGATCTGTGTCTCAGATGTGGTTTATGATTACAGACTGGTCCATCTGTGTGTTCATGTGTATTGAACATTGCCTTTTGCATTGACTACTGTTCCTACTGTTTTTGTGAAGATCTGTGTCTCAGATGTGGTTTATGATTACAGACTGGTCCATCTGTGTGTTCATGTGTATTGAACATTGCCTTTTGCATTGACTACTGTTCCTACTGTTTTTGTGAAGATCTGTGTCTCAGATGTGGTTTATGATTACAGACTGGTCCATCTGTGTGTTCATGTGTATTGAACATTGCCTTTTGCATTGACTACTGTTCCTACTGTTTTTGTGAAGATCTGTGTCTCAGATGTGGTTTATGATTACAGACTGGTCCATCTGTGTGTTCATGTGTATTGAACATTGCCTTTTGCATTGACTACTGTTCCTACTGTTTTTGTGAAGATCTGTGTCTCAGATGTGGTTTATGATTACAGACTGGTCCATCTGTGTGTTCATGTGTATTGAACATTGCCTTTTGCATTGACTACTGTTCCTACTGTTTTTGTGAAGATCTGTGTCTCAGATGTGGTTTATGATTACAGACTGGTCCATCTGTGTGTTCATGTGTATTGAACATTGCCTTTTGCATTGACTACTGTTCCTACTGTTTTTGTGAAGATCTGTGTCTCAGATGTGGTTTATGATTACAGACTGGTCCATCTGTGTGTTCATGTGTATTGAACATTGCCTTTTGCATTGACTACTGTTCCTACTGTTTTTGTGAAGATCTGTGTCTCAGATGTGGTTTATGATTACAGACTGGTCCATCTGTGTGTTCATGTGTATTGAACATTGCCTTTTGCATTGACTACTGTTCCTACTGTTTTTGTGAAGATCTGTGTCTCAGATGTGGTTTATGATTACAGACTGGTCCATCTGTGTGTTCATGTGTATTGAACATTGCCTTTTGCATTGACTACTGTTCCTACTGTTTTTGTGAAGATCTGTGTCTCAGATGTGGTTTATGATTACAGACTGGTCCTGTGTGTGTTCATGTGTATTGAACATTGCCGAGAAGTCTTCAAATGGAGATTTCATGTCTCAGTATTTTACACTCTTTTCCATGGTTGAGAATTCTGCCAAGTTTTAAAACTTACATCTACCTGAATGTTTTGATGAATTTTAAACAATGTAATGAAAATACTGTTGACAGTTTGATATTTTGGTCATGACTTTAAGATTACTCCATAGGTACAAACTGAAGACCGTCCAGTCAAAAGGGTACTTTTCTTCCCACATTTGTATCTCTTGATGACGGAATTGATTTATACATAGCCGTTCACAGCATTTATATCATTCAGATTTTCTACTGTCGACATTAGAACTGTGAATGTCCTTGACAGGCCTTATACTCTTAGATCAACAGCTGTGGCATTATTGTTTGCATTGCAGACTTGCATGCTGGGATGTTTGGGGGTTAGATTTCATCCAAAGTATTTATTTTTATGTGTGGCATTTTTCAGCTCTGTTCAGTCCAGAGAAGAGAGAGAGAGAGTGTGTGTGGTCTGAGGAGGGGGGGGGGGGGGGGGGGGGGGGGGGATCCAAACAGAAAGCCTGAAATCACACTGTGGAGTTCTATCCACGTAAGGGATGTGTCTCCCAGAATGTTGCTCTGTCCACATAAGGGATGTGTCTCCCAGAATGTTGCTCTGTCCACATAAGGGATGTGTCTCCCAGAATGTTGCTCTATCCACATAAGGGATGTGTCTCCCAGAATGTTGCTCTATCCACATAAGGGATGTGTCTCCCAGAATGTTGCTCTGTCCACATAAGGGATGTGTCTCCCAGAATGTTGCTCTGTCCACATAAGGGATGTGTCTCCCAGAATGTTGCTCTGTCCACATAAGGGATGTGTCTCCCAGAATGTTGCTCTGTCCACATAAGGGATGTGTCTCCCAGAATGTTGCTTTGTCCACATAAGGGATGTGTCTCCCAGAATGTTGCTCAAACTTGCTGACCAATACTTTGGTGTCTGTGTCTGCCAGACGTGGCTGACACTGGGAAATGTTACCACAGGAAGTGCCCAGCACAACCCTGTCATGTAGTCTGCGACCAGAATGGATTGTGTATCATCATCTTTGTTGTCTTCATCCTCATCAATCATCATGAAGAAAGTCATTGATTCATTGGCCCTTCATCCCCTGCTCTTGTGGCACCCCAGTTTTGATGTCCTCTGCATATCGATGTTCTTGGTGAGTTTGTGCCAGTCTTCTGTATTAATGTCCTCTGCACATCGATGTTCTTGGTGAGTTTGTGCCCAAGTCTTCTGTATTAATGTCCTCTACACATCGATGTTCTTGGTGAGTTTGTGCCCAAGTCGTCTGTATTAATGTCCTCTGCACATCGATGTTCTTGGTGAGTTTGTGCCCAAGTCTTCTGTATTCAAAAAGTCACAGGGAATGTGATGAGTCAGATATGGTTCCACCTTCCAGAAGAAACGTTCTCACATGCTGGGTCTCCATCTGAGCAGTTATCATCATCAGTTAGGGGGCTTAGTAGATGGTGTTCTGCATATGCTGGATCAGAATCCATCTCATTGAACATCATCAAAGTGACTCGACAGCGGTGCATGTCTTTTCTGATGGGTTTCCTCATAAATCTCATTGAACATCACTGAAGTGATTTAACAGGGGTGCATGTCTTTACATCTAATTGAACATCACTGAAGTGACTTGACAGGGGTACATGTCTTTACATCTCATTGAACATCACTGAAGTGACTTAACAGGGGTACATGTCTTTACATCTCATTGAACATCACTGAAGTGACTTAACAGGGGTACATGTCTTTACATCTCATTGAACATCACTGAAGTGACTTGACAGGGGTACATGTCTTTACATCTCATTGAACATCACTGAAGTGACTTGACAGGGGTACATGTCTTTACATCTCATTGAACATCACTGAAGTGACTTAACAGGGGTACATGTCTTTACATGTCTTTACATCTCATTGAACATCACTGAAGTGACTTAACAGGGGTGCATGTCTTTACATCTCATTGAACATCACTGAAGTGACTTGACAGGGGTACATGTCTTTTCTGATGGGTTTCCTCATGATAACTTGATATTGAAGAAATTCTGAAGGGGTGGGAGGAGGCGGGGGGGGAAGGATGTGGGAGGGAGGGATGGTAGTGGTGGTGCTGGGGAACATCTTCCTTTGTGTTGGGAAAGTCATAGGATTCCGGGTTTGATTCTAGCCTTTGTACATTTGACAGTATTTTCATAATTAGTGATATGAAATGTCGTCAGTATCACCATTCTTGTGATTGATTTTGTTGCTGCTGCTGTTTTTTTGTTTTATTATGATTGTCATTGGCATTATTGTGAATGTGGCACTGTTATTACATTTATAAATGCTGTTGATAGAGCAAGATCAAACAAATGAAGTCCTTTTTTGGTTGGTTGTTTCTTTATTTTTGTTGAGGAATAATGTCAGGGAAATTCGCTCATGGATTCTTTTTTGTTATTCTCTTGCTTTAATACATCTCTAAGCCAGACATATAAGGAGCAAACAGCATTTTAAGTTTATATTAATATTTGGACATTATAAATATAGACCTGAACAAACATAATGTCAGTTCTAAGTCAGTTGTGGATGATTTAAATGCAAATCGTTCACAAAATGGTTGGTTCACCCGCCCAGTAATACAAATCATGTGACATGTCTAAACCTGTCCTGAACCGTGCACGCACTCGCACACGCATGCACACACACACACACACACACACACACACACACACACGCACACGCACACACACAGATGGAGAATATGAGAGAAAATGACGGGAAGTGGGTTGTTCCTAAGACTGAGAACGATGTGTTCCAAACACTGTATTGTCAGACCTGTCATTTTTGTTTCTTTTTTTTTCCGTTTGATGGAATGGAGCTGGTGACACTTGAGTCATCCTTTTGTGTTCTAAAAGCATTTATATCCTTTGATTCAGGTTGACTTGCTGCTGGATGTTTTGACATTGTCAGTGTGATATCTTTGTGTGTGTAAATGAGTGAGAGAGAGAGAGGGTGTGTGTGTGTGCATTCCTTTTTTCTTAAGTGATTATCATCTTGCAGCCCATAACAGCATTACATGCTATCACATTGTTGCTTGTGTGTTTGGATTGATCATGTGATGAAAAGTGATGAATTTTGATGAGATATTCATAATTCAAAATCTTGTGGTTTATATTTTGCCTTTGAACATATCTCCGTCTTTAAATTATAGTATGAGCGTGTGCCTGTGTGGTGTGTATGTGTGTGTGTGTGTGTGTGTGTGTGTGTGTGTGTGTGTGTGTGTGTGTGTGTGTGTGTGTGTTTTCATGGATGCATACATGTATGCATGAGTGTGTGTGAATGTGTGTGTGTGTGTGTGCATACATGCGTGCTTGTGTGCATGCTTGTGTGTTTGAAAACTTGTGAGAAATGACAGTCTCAGTTTGTTTTTAATATCACAATCTTTCTGTTCAAAGAAAACGGCATACCTGTACTTGGCTGTTGGAAGAAAAAAAAGTTAAGTGAAAGAAAGAAAATGGTATAGGTAGTTTGCTTAATTAAGACATAGAAAGAGAAGGATTTTTCATCACCAGACCTCGAGGCGGCTCATAAGGCAGTTTATTAAAGAGAGAAAGATATTGTGTGTGCACATACATGCCAAGACTCATCACACATCTATGAACACACACACACACACACACACACACACAACACACACACACACACACACACACACATGTCCCATCAAATGAACACATGCACATCAACATAATCATTTGCAAACATGAGTACACACACATGTCAAAGGATGTTTTCTTTTATATATATATATATATGGAATTCTTAAATTTATATTACAGAACAATCACAAAGACAGGTCAGACATGTGTAAAATGTACAGGAAAAAAGGAAAACAAAAAATAAACCATATTGAAACTTTAAAGCAAATGTCAGGCTCTTTTGAATATGCAACGACAAATATATATTTGCCAGAACAGCCTCCGAATCGGGACACTCAGCCATTCTGGCTTAATTACTGTGGTTAAGAATATGGTATCCTGCATATTTCTGATCTGAGTAGACACCATTAACCAACACCAAATGACATTGTGGCAGTGCAGTGTCTTCTCTGATGGGTTGCCCTATGATGACCTGCTGCTGATGTGAACTGTAAATGCCTCAGTGTGAATGAGGGACGTGGGGGGGGGGGGGGGGGGGGGGGGGGGGGTGGGGGGGAGGGGGGTGATCAAATTAGCATGCTGGGGAGTCTTGGAAAATGTGTTTTTGCAATCGAAAGGCAGCGGAAACTGTCGCCACTAATGACACCTGTACTCTTCAAAATCTCACTGAGCCCACTGAAGAACATGGGACATCATTGTAGCATCAGTTGTCTTTCCTTTCCTTTTTTTTGGGGGGGGGGGGGGGGAGGGTGGGGAGGGGGGAGGTTCTTGTTTGAGTTATGCCGATGGGGCTGTGACCCTTTTGAACCGTGAGAAGGGCTCACTGGGACACACACCTTGATGGCGACTCTCAACTCTGGCACTGTTGCATGCGAACTGCACAAAATGGCCGGATACCCCGTACTCCCCAACTGTCGCCTTTCAACTGCTGAAGACGGTGAGTGTTGGTGTATGGGGAATGATGTGTAGCAGTAGAAAAAAAATCAAAATTCTACATCTTACTGTGTATTTTGGAGGGGGGGGGGGGGGGTTCTTCTATAATCGTGAACCTTCTTCCCTGCTCCCACTTCTGGCCGACCTTCACAAAAAAAAAAAGGTGGGGGGGGGGGGGGGGGGGGATTGTAAAAACTGTTTATAATTGATGATTACGAAAAAAAAAAAAAAAAGGAACTTAGACCGGGACTGTGTTTTTTCCAGTCCAACATTTTGCCCGTTGGATGGCTGTAATACCTGACATGGCATCTCGTTGGATGGCTGTAATACTGACATGGCATCTCGTTGGATGGCTGTAATACTGACATGGCATCTCGTTGGATGGCTGTAATACCTGACATGGCATCTGTTGGATGGCTGTAATACCTGACATGGCATCTCGTTGGATGACTGTAATACCTGACATGGCATCTCGTTGGATGGCTGTAATACCTGACATGCCATCTCATTGGATGGCTGTAATACTGACATGGCACCTCGTTGGATGACTGTAATACCTGACATGGCATCTCGTTCGATGGCTGTATACCTGACATGGCATCTTGTTGGATGGCTGTAATACCTGACATGGCATCTCGTTGGATGGCTGTAATACCTGACATGGCATCTCGTTGGATGACTGTAATACCTGACATGGCATCTCGTTGGATGGCTGTAATACCTGACTGGCATCTGGTTGGATGACTGTAATACTGACATGGCACCTCATTGGATGGCTGTAATACCTGACATGGCATCTCATTGGATGGCTGTAATACCTGACATGGCACCTCATTGGATGGCTGTAATACCAGGACATGGCATCTCATTGGATGGCTGTAATACCAGACATGGCATCTCATTGGATGGCTGTAATACTGACATGGCACCTCATTGGATGGCTGTAATACCAGACATGGCATCTCATTGGATGGCTGTAATACCAGACATGGCATCTCGTTGGATGGCTGTAATACCAGACATGGCATCTCGTTGGATGGCCGTAATACCTGACATGGCATCTCGTGGATGGCTGTAATACCTGACATGGCATCTCATTGGATGGCTGTAATACCTGACATGGCATCTCGTTGGATGGCTGTAATACCTGACATGGCATCTCGTTGGATGCTGTAAAACCTGACATGGCATCTTGTTGGATGGCTGTAATACCTGACATGGCATCTCGTTGGATGGCTGTAATACCAGACATGGCATCTCATTGGATGGCTGTAATACCTGACAAGGCACCTCATTGGATGGCTGTAATACCTGACATGGCATCTCGTTGGATGGCTGTAATACCTGACATGGCATCTTATTGGATGGCTGTAATACTGACATGGCATCTCGTTGGATGGCTGTAATGCCTGACATGGCATCTCGTTGGATGGCTGTAATACCTGACATGGCATCTTGTTGGATGGCTGTAATACTGACATGGCATCTCGTTGGATGGCTGTAATACCTGACATGGCATCTCGTTGGATGGCTGTAATACCTGACATGGCATCTCGTTGGATGGCTGTAATACCTGACATGGCATCTCGTTGGATGGCTGTAATATCAGACATGGCATCTCGTTGGATAGCTCTAATACCAGACATGGCATCTCATTGGATGGCTGTAATACCTGACATGGCACCTCATTGGATGGCTGTAATACCAGACATGGCACCTCATTGGATGGCTGTAATACCAGACATGGCATCTCATTGGATGGCTGTAATTCCAGACATGGCACCTCATTGGATGGCTGTAATACCAGACATGGCACCTCATTGGATGGCTGTAATACCAGAATGGCACCTCATTGGATGGCTGTAATACCAGACATGGCATCTCATTGGATGGCTTTAATACTGACATGGCATCTCGTTGGATGGCTGTAATACCAGACATGGCACCTCGTTGGATGGCTGTAATACCTGACATGGCATCTCATTGGATGGTGTAATACCTGGACATGGCATCTCGTTGGATGGCTGTAATACCTGACATGGCATCTCGTTGGATGGCTGTAATACCTGACATGGCATCTCGTTGGATGGCTGTAATACCTGACATGGCATCTTGTTGGATGGCTGCAATACCTGACATGGCACCTCATTGGATGGCTGTAATACCAGACATGGCACCTCATTGGATGGCTGTAATACCAGACATGGCATCTCATTGGATGGCTGTAATACCAGACATGGCATCTCATTGGATGGCTGTAATACCTGACATGGCACCTCATTGGATGGCTGTAAAACCAGACATGGTATCTCATTGGATGGCTGTAATACCAGACATGGCATCTCATTGGATGGCTGTAATACCAGACATGGCATCTCGTTGGATGGCTGTAATACCAGACATGGCATCTCATTGGATGGCTGTAATACCTGACATGGCATCTCGTTGGATGGCTGTAATACCTGACATGGCATCTCGTTGGATGGCTGTAATACCTGACATGGCATCTCGTTGGATGGCTGTAATACCTGACATGGCATCTCGTTGGATGGCTGTAATACCAGACATGGCATCTCGTTGGATGGCTGTAATATCAGACATGGCATCTCATTGGATGGCTGTAATACCAGACATGGCATCTCATTGGATGGCTGTAATACCTGACATGGCACCTCATTGGATGGCTGTAATACAGACATGGCACCTCATTGGATGGCTGTAATACCAGACATGGCATCTCATTGGATGGCTGTAATACCAGACATGGCATCTCATTGGATGGCTGTAATACCAGACATGGCATTCATTGGATGGCTGTAATACGAGACATGGCATCTCGTTGGATGGCTGTAATACCAGACATGGCATCTCATTGGATGGCTGTAATACCAGACATGGCATCTCGTTGGATGGCTGTAATACCAGACATGGCATCTCATTGGATGGCTGTAATACCTGACAAGGCACCTCATTGGTTGGCTGTAATACCTGACATGGCATCTCGTTGGATGGCTGTAATACCTGACATGGCATCTCGTTGGATGACTGTAATACCTGACATGGCATTCGTTGGATGGCTGTAATACCTGACATGGCATCTCCTTGGATGGCTGTAATATCAGACATGGCATCTCATTGGATGGCTGTAATACCAGACATGGCATCTCATTGGATGGCTGTAATACCTGACATGGCACCTCATTGGATGGCTTGTAATACCAGACATGGCACCTCATTGGATGGCTGTAATACCAGACATGGCATCTCATTGGATGGCTGTAATACCAGACATGGCATCTCATTGGATGGCTGTAATACCAGACATGGCATCTCGTTGGATGGCTGTAATACCAGACATGGCATCTCATTGGATGGCTGTAATACCAGACATGGCATCTCATTGGATGGCTGTAATACCTGACATGGCATCTCGTTGGATGGCTGTAATACCTGACATGGCATCTCGTTGGATGGCTGTAATATCAGACATGGCATCTCGTTGGATGGCTGTAATACCTGACATGGCATCTCGTTGGATGGCTGTAATACCAGACATGGCATCTCGTTGGATGGCTGTAATACCAGACATGGCATCTCGTTGGATGACTGTAATACCTGACATGGCATCTCGTTGGATGGCTGTAATATCAGACATGGCATCTCATTGGATGGCTGTATACCTGACATGGCATCTCGTTGGATGGCTGTAATACCTGACATGGCATCTCGTTGGATGGCTGTATACCAGACATGGCACCTCGTTGGATGGCTGTAATACCTGACATGGCACCTCGTTGGATGGCTGTAATACCTGACATGGCACCTCGTTTGATGGCTGTAATACCAGACATGGCACCTCGTTCTTTCCTGTGCTACGAGACTTCTTCCGCAATCAACCAGTTGATTAATCTGTCACTTTTGACAATTTTGTTTTGCCTCCCCCCCCCCCCCCCCCCCCCCCCCCCCCCCCCCACCCCTCCCTTTCTCCCTTTTCCCTCCCAGCTAACCTGGAGCGCGGATATCCAAAGTGTTTGATTTGTCTACACGCTATGTTAGGGCGTGAACGTAGGACGTGTGAAACCGTAATCCGGGGGTAAGGAACAGACTTTTTCCCACCACTTGGAGCGGCATCGGCCATGTTCCCTGTAAGACAAGTAAGTGATGAGTGCTTTCTGCTATGTGATTGAAAATCAACTGCGTCTGTATTGGTAGGCCAGGATGGTGGCCTCTTGGAGTGTGTGCTTCCAGCGTGAGGCTCCGTGCTTTCTCTACTATGTCCTTGTCAAAATAGCCTGCAGGTTGGTTAAAACAACAGCAACAACAACAACAGCAAGCCATTCTTCAGAATCCTTTTAGGACTTCAGTGGTTTTGTCCCTTGATTAGCTCAGCCTTTGAGACTCCTGTCTAGAGGTATGTCATGGAAATTGTTATGGAGCTTTGGGTTTGTAACTGCTTACCTAGAAGCTTTGTGTTCCTCCATGAAAGACGGTCAAAAATGATAGAAAATGTACAAAGGCGAGCTACTAAAATCATGAAAGAGTGTAGTAAAGAAAGATTACATTATCTCCAATTACACTCGCTGAAAGGAAGGAGGATCAGAGGAGAACTAATCCAATTTTTTTTAAAATATTCCATAATTATGATGATGTTAATGTGCATGCGCTTTTCAAATTCTCAGAAGTTGGTTGCACGAGAAATAATGAAGGCTTTTAAGATTTTTATCAGACATTGCCATACTAACAAAAGAAAGTCTTGTTTTGCTTTCAGAATTGCTAATTATTGGAATGCACTGAATATAATGTTATTTTATAAGATAGGCATGCAACCAGACCGAAATAAATTGACAAATAATGAGGGGACGCAAATAGGCCATAAGGCCTAAGGCCAAAAAAAGCCGGTTCCTACTACTACTACTACTACTATGAAAAGTCTTCAGTTGAAGAACTACGTGTGTTTTCTCTTTGCTGAGGGATGTAGTTACGAGCTTTCCCGCATATTGGTGAGAACTCCTAGTAGTTTTTGTGCTGCTTTTCAGGAGCGTTACCCCATTTGGACTTTAAGGTACTGTGACATCCTCTGGCGTATTTCAGTCTTTTGAGTCCCGTGGATGATGACTCTTTTCAGGCCATTCTGTGCTTGTGCTCGGGGGCCGGAATAGCTCAGTTGGTAGAGCATCGGACTTCTAATCTTGGGGCTGCGGGTTCACATCTCCGCCGGACAGTTTCAGTACAGGGGGATTTTCCCCTCGGAGCTAACATTGGTTCTGACTCCATTCTCCATACAGTCCTTCGAATGAGACTATAAACCGAGGTTCCGTGTGTGAACGCACGCACAACATCTTGCACACACGTAAAATCCCATCACCAACTTTCGGAAGAGAAGGCCAGTTTGGCCGTTGGTATGGATGACATGTTACAAAATAGCATGCACCTTCCCCGAAGTTGGAGTCTGGCTGCCTTAATGGCGGGATAAAAAAAAACGGTCATACACACGCAAGTTCGTCTTCTTCTTCTTCCAAAAATTACTGATTCACTCAAAACGAGTAGGTCACCAGCGCGCATGTTAAAAAGTAAAATAAAATAACATAAAATAGTGCGACTCAGACTGTTGGCCCCTGGAGCAAATTTGGCAACAAGGGGTCGCACTCGATATTCAAGAAGTTAAAAGCAATGGTCAAATTCAGGCCCAGGTAACAGTAAAATATCTGGGGAAGTTAAAATAGAAATCATCAATATGCAGATCTCATAAACTGTCGTATCAATTTTGTTTTTTTTTTAATGAGACTGCATTTGTGGCAATCTTGATGGCACCCGGCAGTGAGTTCCCCCAGCCGTCCAGACTAGGATAAAATGAATGTATAGTGGCTGTCAATATTTGATGCAGGTATGGTATAACATTGACCGCCACTCCTGGTGCTACTTTTATTCAATACTAGTTGTTCCATTGGAATATCAATTACTTTAGCCCTGCCTTTGAAGAAGATGTTAAGTTTAATAAATGCTCTTCTCTCTTCTAAGGGTTTCCATTCTAATTTCCATGTTCTTCCTAGTATTCCCCTTTTCTCTGATGTGGTTCCCTGTTACGAACCGTGCTGCTCTCTTCTGAATCTTTTCGAGGTTATCAATGTCCTTTAGATGGTAAGGATCCCAAAGAGCAACCATTTTCCCAGTACTGGTCTAACCAGTGTTTTGTAGCAGTCGTCTTTAACCGTTTGGGGGCAGTCATTGATATTCCTGCATAAGAAAGCTAAGATGTCATTTGCTTTCTTACATACTAAAGTGTCAGAATAATCACCTTGATGATCGTGGACACGCTACGAAAACAAAACAAAACAACAACAACAGAAAAGTGTGAGGGGTTTTTGTCTGAGAGGGATGTTTATTTACATGATATGTGGAAAGTTGTGCTGTCAACTTGGTGTTGCCACTTGCTGTCTGAGAGGGATGTTTATTTACATGATATGTGGAAAGTTGTGCTGTCCACTTGGTGTTGCCACTTGCTGTCTGAGAGGGATGTTTATTTACATGATTGTGGAAAGTTGTGCTGTCCATTTGGGTGTTGCCACTTGCTGTCTGAGAGGGATGTTTATTTACATGATATGTGGAAAGTTGGTACTGTCAACTTGGTGTTGCCACTTGCTGCCTTGGCGTGAGCGGTGCACAGTGAGAACTCCCGAGTTCTCTCCCGTTCCTCACCAGTCTGCCTTCCACCCACAAGCCGGCATTCATTCAGACCGACAGTCCGTAACAAACATATTCCATCCGTCTGGTTGTTTTTGTTTATTTTTCTAAACAGAGGAGGAAGGGGGAGGGGGCAAAAAGACACGCTTGCGCCTCTCCCTCCTCCTCCCCCCCCCCCCCCTCCCTTTCCCAAATCCCATTCATGAACACCAAGGGGTGTGTGGGTGGCGGGTTCCTGTTCTCTTTGTGTCTACACCACTAACTCCATTCATGAACACCAAGGGTGTGGTGGGTGGCGGGTTCCTGTTTTCTTTGTGTCTACACCACTAACTCCCATTCATGAACACCAAGGGGTGTGTGGGTGGCGGGTTCCTGTTCTCTTTGTGTCTACACCACTAACTCCCATTCATGAACACCAAGGGGTGTGTGGGTGGCGGGTTCTGTTCTCTTGTGTCTTCGCCACTGAACACCAAGGGGGGTGTGGGTGGCGGTTCTGTTCTCTTTGTGTCTACGCCACTGAACACCAAGGGGGGTGTGGGTGGCGGGTTCCTGTTCTCTTGTGTCTCACCACTAACTCCCATTCATGAACACCAAGGGGGTGTGGGTGGCGGGTTCCTGTTCTCTTTGTGTCTACGCCACTGAACACCAAGGGGGGTGTGGGGGGCGGGTTCCCGTTCTCTTTGGTCTACGCCACTAACTCCCATTCATGAACACCAAGGGGGGTGTGGGGGGGGTTCCTGTTCTCTTTGTGTCTACGCCACTAACTCCCATTCATGAACACCAAGGGGGGTGTGGGGGCGGGTTCTGTTCTCTTTGTGTCTACGCACTGAACACCAAGGGGGTGTGGGGGCGGTTCCTGTTCTCTTTGTGTCTACACCACTGAACACCAAGGGGGGTGTGGGGGGCGGGTTCCTGTTCTCTTTGTGCTACACCACTGAACCCAAGGGGGGTGTGGGGGGCGGGTTCCTGTTCTTTTGTGTCTACACCACTTTAACACCAAGGTGGGTGTGGGGGCGGGTTCCTGTTCTCTTGTGTCTACACCACTGAACACCAAGGGGGGTGTGGGGGGCGGGTTCCTGTTCTCTTTGTGTCTACGCCACTGAACACCAAGGGGGGTGTGGGGGCGGGTTCCTGTTCTCTTTGTGTCTACGCCACTAACTCCCATTCATGAACACCAAGGGGGGTGTGGGGGCGGGTTCCTGTTCTCTTTGTGTCTACGCCACTGAACACCAAGGGGTGTGGGGGACGGTTCCTGTTCTCTTTGTGTTCTACACCATGAAACACCAAGGGGGGTGTGGGCGGGCGGGTTCCTGTTCTCTTTGTGTCTACACCACGAACACCAAGGGGGTGTGGGGGCGGGTTCCTGTTCTCTTTGTGTCTACACCACTGAACACCAGGGGGTGGTGTGGGGGCGGGTTCCTGTTCTCTTTGTGTCTACACCACTGACACCAAGGGGGGTGTGGGGGGGCGGGTTCCTGTTCTCTTTGTGTCTACGCCACTGACACCAAGGGGGGTGTGGGGGGCGGGTTCCTGTTCTCTTTGTGTCTACCCACTGAACACCAAGGGGGGTGTGGGGGCGGGGTTCCTGTTCTCTTTGTGTCTACGCCACTGAACACAAGGGGGTGTGGGGGGCGGGTTCCTGTTCTCTTTGTGTCTACGCCACTGAACACCAAGGGGGGTGTGGGGGGCGGGTTCCTGTTCTCTTTGTGTCTACGCCACTGAACACCAAGGGGGGTGTGGGGGGGGCGGGTTCCTGTTCTCTTTGTGTCTACGCACTGAACACCAAGGGGTGTGTGGGGGGCGGGTTCCTGTTCTCTTGTGTCTACGCCACTGAACACCAAGGGGGGTGGTGGGGGCGGGTTCCTGTTCTCTTTGTGTCTACGCCACTGAACACCAAGGGGGGTGTGGGGGGCGGGTTCCTGTTCTCTTTGTCTACACCACTGAACACCAAGGGGGGTGTGGGGGGCGGGTTCCTGTTCTCTTTGTGTCTACGCCACTGAACACCAGGGGGGTGTGGGGGGCGGGTTCCTGTTCTCTTTGTGTCTACACCACTGAACACCAAGGGGGGTGTGGGGGGCGGGTTCCTGTTCTCTTTGTGTCTACGCACTGAACACCAAGGGGGGTGTGGGGGGCGGGTTCCTGTTCTCTTTGTGTCTACGCCACTGAACACCCAAGGGGGGTGTGGGGGGCGGGTTCCTGTTCTCTTTGTGTCTACGCCACTGAACACAAGGGGGGTGTGGGGGGCGGGTTCCTGTTCTCTTTGTGTCTACACCACTGAACACCAAGGGGGGTGTGGGGGGGGGGGTTCCTGTTCTCTTTGTGTCTACGCCACTGAACACCAAGGGTGTGTGGGGGGCGGGGTTTCCCCGTTCTCTTTGTGTCTACACCACTGAACACCAAGGGGGGTGTGGGGGGCGGGTTCCTGTTCTCTTTGTGTCTACACCACTGAACACAAGGGGGTGTGGGGGGCGGGTTCCTGTTCTCTTTGTGTCTACGCCACTGAACACCAAGGGGGTGTGTGGGGGCGGGTTCCTGTTCTCTTTGTGTCTACGCCACTGAACACCAAGGGGGGTGTGGGGGGCGGGTTCCTGTTCTCTTTGTGTCTACGCCACTGAACACCAAGGGGGGTGTGGGGGCGGGTTCCTGTTCTCTTTGTGTCTACACCACTGAA
>CM031600.1:528828-541328 GCA_018398815.1 Conus ventricosus
AACAAACACTTGCATTTTAGCCAGTACCCTATAGATTTTCCCGTGAAAATAGTCCATCCAAAAATCCATATCCTCGTTCTCAGCAAAAATCATTCCTCACATGAGCAAGACCTTGGAAAGTCCTGAGGGAACTGAAAGCCGTGAACTGGACTTCATTCAAATTGAACCAAGGAAAGCGCGAGAGCGGCAGGAAGTAGCTTTCCAGGAAACAGCATCAGTGCCAGGGTGGAAGATGATGCTTACATCAGTGGCATGGTGGAAGATGTGTATGCTTACATCAGTGGCAGGGTGGAAGATGTGGATGCTTACATCAGTGGCAGGGTGGAAGATGATGATGCTTACATCAGTGGCAGGGTGGAAGATGATGCTTACATCAGTGGCAGGGTGGAAGATGTGGATGCTTACATCAGTGGCAGGGTGGAAGATGTGGATGCTTACATCAGTGGCGGGGTCGAAGATGATGCTTACATCGTGGCAGGGTCGAAGATGTGGATGCTTACATCAGTGGCAGGGTCGAAGATGTGGATGCTTACATCAGTGGCAGGGTGGAAGATGATGCTTACATCAGTGGCAGGGTGGAAGATGATGCTTACATCAGTGGCAGGGTGGAAGATGTGTATGCTTACATCAGTGGCAGGGTGGAAGATGATGCTTACATCAGTGGCAGGGTGGAAGATGTTGATGCTTACATCAGTGGCAGGGTGGAAGATGTTGATGCTTACATCAGTGGCAGGGTGGAAGATGATGCTTACATCAGTGGCAGGGTGGAAGATGATGCGTACATCAGTGGCAGAGTGGAAGATGATGCGTACATCAGTGGCAGGGTGGAAGATGTTGATGCTTACATCAGTGGCAGGGTGGAAGATGATGCTTACATCAGTGGCAGGGTGGAAGATGTTGCTTACATCGGAGCAGTGCGAATGTCTTGGGCAGAAACCCATGGAGAACGGCAACATTTTACAGAAAATGTAACGGAGAATCTGTCATCCAACAGCTTTTCAAGTACACAATAAAGGGATAGCCTGATAATATCCTGGACCTGTACCGAAAGCACTGGGGGACTTGTCTGCTGAACTGAATGGTCATCAGACCAAAAGCGCTATTCGATGTACATGGGGAACGAAATGTTCATCAGTCGAAAAACGATATTCCACGTGCTTGCTGAACCGAATCTTCATCAGACCAAAAGCATCCCTTCTGAACTGGGTGAGAGCTGTTTGTCTGAGACGGATGAATTGCCATGCCTTAATTAATCAGAAATTCTGAACAAGGGTCATCCGGCTGGACACACAGGTGTCACGACATACTGTGTGTGCCCTAAAGCATCGCTATGGTAGCCTGGCATTTGAAGCAACATTAAGAACTACGTATACAGACAGCTATACTGTGAAGAGAGGCAAACGTCATAACGATGGAAACAACTCGTCTACCTATGCGATCATTTCAAGCATGTTGCCGCAGACATGTGGTGGCCCAGCGATCGAGAACCTGATACTTATTGGCGCCCTCTCTGTGTATCTTATTGGCACTTTCTCTGTGTATCTTATTGGCGCCCTCTTTGTGTATCTTATTGGCGCCCTCTCTGTGTATCTTATTGGCACCTTCTCTGTGTATCTTATTGGCGCCCTCTTTGTGTATCTTATTGGCACCTTCTCTGTGTATCTTATTGGCGCCCTCTTTGTGTATCTTATTGGCGCCTTCTCTGTGTATCTTATTGGCGCCTTCTCTGTGTATCTTATTGGCGCCTTCTCTCAGTATCTTATTGGCGCCCTCTCTCAGTATCTTATTGGCGCCTTCTCTCAGTATCTTATTGGCACCTCCTCTGTGTATCTTATTGGCACCTCCTCTGTGTATCTTATTGGCACCTCCTCTGTGTATCTTATTGGCACCTCCTCTGTGTATCTTATTGGCGCCTTCTCTGTGTATCTTATTGGCACCTTCTCTGTGTATCTTATTGGCACCTCCTCTGTGTATCTTATTGGCACCTTCTCTCAGTATCTTATTGGCACCTCCTCTGTGTATCTTATTGGCACCTTCTCTGTGTATCTTATTGGCACCTTCTCTGTGTATCTTATTGGCACCTCCTCTGTGTATCTTATTGGCACCTTCTCTCAGTATCTTATTGGCACCTCCTCTGTGTATCTTATTGGCACCTCCTCTGTGTATCTTATTGGCACCCTCTCTCAGTATCTTATTGGCACCTTCTCTCAGTATCTTATTGGCACCTCCTCTGTGTATCTTATTGGCGCCTTCTCTGTGTATCTTATTGGCACCTTCTCTCAGTATCTTATTGGCGCCCTCTCTGTGTATCTTATTGGCACCCTCTCTGTGTATCTTATTGGCACCTCATCTGTGTATCTTATTGGCACCTTCTCTCAGTATCTTATTGGCACCTTCTCTCAGTATCTTATTGGCGCCTTCTCTGTGTATCTTATTGGCACCTTCTCTCAGTATCTTATTGGCACCTCCTCTGTGTATCTTATTGGCACCTCCTCTGTGTATTTTATTGGCACCTCCTCTGTGTATCTTATTGGCACCCTCTCTCAGTATCTTATTGGCACCTTCTCTCAGTATCTTATTGGCGCCCTCTCTGTGTATCTTATTGGCACCTCCTCTGTGTATCTTATTGCCGCCCTCTCTGTGTATCTTATTGGCACCTCCTCTGTGTATCTTATTGGCACCTTCTCTGTGTATCTTATTGGCGCCCTCTCTGTGTATCTTATTGGCGCCCTCTCTGTGTATCTTATTGGCGCCTTCTCTGTGTATCTTATTGGCACCTTCTCTGTGTATCTTATTGGCACCTTCTCTGTGTATCTTATTGGCGCCCTCTCGTGTTATCTTATTGGCGCCCTCTCTGTGTATCTTATTGGCACCTTCTCTGTGTATCTTATTGGCACCTTCTCTGTGTATCTTATTGGCACCCTCTCTCAGTATCTTATTGGCGCCCTCTCTCAGTATCTTATTGGCGCCCTCTGTCAGTATCTTATTGGCGCCTTCTCTGTGTATCTTATTGGCGCCCTCTCTCAGTATCTTATTGGCGCCTTCTCTGTGTATCTTATTGGCGCCTTCTCTGTGTATCTTATTGGCGCCTTCTCTGTGTATCTTATTGGCGCCTTCTCTGTGTATCTTGACATTGTTCTCTCTCTCTTATCACTGGTGCAACAGTGGTCATACAATTGAACATTCACTCGCCATGGCACACTATTCCCCAGAGTGTCGTCGACAATGGTTGTCAGTTCATATCTGCATATTTTCAGTCTTTCACCCTCGCCTTGATATTCCAGCATATCGCCCCCCCCCCCCCCCACCTCCCCCATTGCCCGGCACATTGAAATGCTGTGAGAGCTACGCAAGAACCTCCGAAGACTGTATAACAGAAAGTCCTTTCTTGCCTTGCCCACACACTGTACCCCAAACATCTACATGATTCAGTTCATCTATCGGGCATTGCCTCTGCATTCATCATCATGCGCTTTCACAACATCTTGACCCAAAAGACTGGAAAGAGAAGTATATTCTTCAGTCTCACAGCAGGATCTGAAGAAGAAAACCAAAACAGGCCATATTTTGATCTGCGAAATGCCACTTGATGGCACCAGAAACCATTGTGCTCTCAATCAAAGAACAGTTCCCACCGCTGAGATATCTGATCACCCGTGTGGACGGTCGGAGCAGACTGGAGTCATAAACGCTGTGGGCTGCGCTCGTACCTCGTCCAGAACTCACTTGGGTGGAGTCATTCGTCGCAACCACAGAGGCTGGAGCCTTTAGGAGCCTATCGTGAAACAGTTGAAGGGACGTAACTCCAGGCTAGTGCTCCTGATGGTACCTGTTAGTCCTGCAGACTGGCAAACTTGTACTTTTTTTCTCTTCATAAACAGGTTGTAAGAATACACTCTAAGAAAAGGACCTTCAAAAAAGAAGCTCCCCTCGTGCAAGTGAAACGAGCGTGGACTGTAAAGCGCCTAGAGGTAGGTCTCAAACCGAGGATAGGCACTATGTAAGTACTCAAGATGATGATGATGATGATGATGATGATGGTGGTGGTGGTAACTGTTTTGGCTCTCAGTCCTCACACTCAGTGTAGCAGGCTGCACCCAGGTCACCCAGTTCAGGATGCTTTTCTGGTGGTGGTGGTGGTGTGGTGGTGGTGTGGTAACTGTTTTGGCTCTCAGTCCTCACACTCAGTGTAGCAGGCTGCACCCAAGTCATCCAGTTCAGGATGCTTTTCTACTGGAAGGTCCGCCGTGCACACCCATTCATTCATTCATTCATTCATTCATTCATTCATTCATTCATTCATTCATTCATTCATTCATTCATTCATTCATTCCATCGCTTTTCAGTTTTCCGGCTGTGTTTGACTCTGTTTTAGCCAAATGTTATGAACTTAATGTTACCAACTCTAATATGATGCCAAGCCCACCCTATGATTGTCTTTTCTTCCTTTGCCATGAATCGACATCAAAACGAGTCTCATGCTTTCGTTATTATATACAAATATTCATTGTTGAATTAGTGTGTGGACAAACGATCAGTTGTGAAGCTTTCAGTGAAGTATGTGTGATTCTTGTACGCTCTCTATCTCTCTCTCTCTCTCTCTCTCTCTCTCTCTCTCTCTCTTTGGTTAAGGACTGATTGCAACCCCTCCCCCACTTCACCTACTCCCAAAAAGAAAGGGGAAAACACCCACCATGACCATCACCACCACCGCAGAAATGCCAATCTGTTATCCTCTTAAATGAAGAAATAGCCTATCTAGTCTCTTTTCTCAGTGAATGTATTTGTTGCTCTAAGCTATTTTGTGATTTTATTTTGTTTTTCAGTAGAACTTAGAAGAATATCAGTGACAGCAACAGGCACTGTCTAAAATCTGTCTCTTTCTGTCTGTCTGTCTGTCCTCCTGTCTGTCTGTCTTACACACACACACACACACACACACACACACACACACACACACACACACACACACACACACAAAAGCACACACAGAGGCAATCACAGAGGCACACACAAACACATACACACACACCGCCCGCACACGCTCGTGCGCGCACTCACACACACACACGCACGCGCACGCGCGCGCTTACACACGCACGCACGCAGAAACACACCTTAATGCACAAGATCATGATGGGACATGCAACATTAATTTAAAGATTTTCCATTCATAATTCGTCACAGACCTTCCCCAAATCGATGTCCCAGTTCCACTTGAAGAATTGATATTCTGGCTCAGCTCAACGGAACTCGCTCCGTTAATCGATCAAGCAGCACTGGTGTGATCAGTAAACGTTCCCTCCAACCATTTCACTTCCAGGTACTCTCGCCCTCCCTCCTCCATGCATGCGGTGATTCTGGCGCTCGAGTGTTTTGTTGTACTCATGGGTTAATTTGGTTTTGGTGTGTGTGTGTGTGTGTGTGTGTGTGTGTGTGTGTGGTGTGTGTGTGTGTGTGTGTGTGTGTGTGTGTGTGTGTGTGTGTGTGTGTGTGCGTGCGTGCGTGCGTGCGTGCGTGCGTGCGTGCGTGCGTGCGTGCGTGCGTGCGTGCGTGCGTGCGTGCGTGCGTGCGTGCGTGTGTGTGTGTGCGCGCGCTCGTGTGCGCGAGTTATAAGAATATGTTACTAACAATTTAGTATCAGAGGATGTACTGCTTTTTTTTTTTTTTTTTTTTAACAATTACATACGGTTCAAATAGAAATTTGATAATATGCATGTCGGAAAAAACCGCTGTGGAGGAGTTGATAGCAGAAGACCGTCGGAGAATAGACCTCCCCCACCCTCCTTGCCTCATCCCCTCCCTCTCATGCAAGTGTTTTGGGCTCTGAACTCTAGCTATACTCCGAGGGGCTGTGGCCTGTCTAGATCATGACTCCTCCACACCCTTCTGCTCCCACGCCCCCCCCCCCCCCCCCCCCCCCCCCAACCCCCCTTCCCGCCCCGCCCCCGCTGGGATTCGAACCTGCACTTTTCAGGACTGTCGCGTGCCTCCAGACTGAATTCGACTTGTGAAAGATGTCTTATCCACGGCTTACGCCCGTGGTAAGTCAGTTGGTTCATGTAAGTCAGTTGGTTCATGTAAGTCAGTTAATTGGTTCATGTAAGTCAGTTGGTTCATGTAAGCATGTGAAGTTCACTCTTGTTCCTTCTGTGACCAGACCCAGGTGGAACATGGTCTTTTCGGTGGCTTCTGCCCTTGCCTTTGGGGCCCTGGTCCTCTTGTTCTCAGAAAACAACAGTTGTTTCTTGAGACCATGGACCACCTACATTCCTCCTTGCTCCAAACTCTATGGTGAGACTTTAGCTCAAGAACCAGATTTCTACAAGTTGCAAGGTAGACTGGCATATTTCTTGACACTGTTGCCACGGCAGGTGCGTGGTTCCTCCTCTGAAGGTAGACTGGCATATTTCTTGACACTGTTGCCACGGCAGGTGCGTGGTTCCTCCTCTGAAGGTAGACTGGCATATTTCTTGACACTGTTGCCACGGCAGGTGCGTGGTTCCTCCTCTGAAGGTAGACTGGCATATTTCTTGACACTGTTGCCACGGCAGGTGCGTGGTTCCTCCTCTGAAGGTAGACTGGCATATTTCTTGACACTGTTGCCACGGCAGGTGCGTGGTTCCTCCTCTGCTGTGCACGCTTCGTCTTCCTCTGCATCCAAGATCCCGCTTCCAGGCGTCGGATGTTCAGCTGTTTCTCTCCGGTGATTGACTGCCTCCTGCCCGAGTGGAATATTGTTGCTGGAGATTCTACTGGTGTGGTGTTTCCTTTTGCAATACGTGTGTACGATCTCTTCACGGTTTTGCATCCCTCAGGATATGTTCCCCCCCCCCCTCCCCCCTCCCCAGACATAGCGGACATGGAGTTCCGTCTGACTTCTTCCAGTTCATCAGGTATGGCAGGTGGTCGTATGCCAACTCTACTTGGGATGATGCTGATCCGAGGTGGGGCTTTAAGCCTTATGTCATTCCAGCTGACGGGAGACTTCTTCGGAGGGTGCTTTCCTACCAAGTCCTCTGTTCCCAGTGTAGGTCTTGCTGGACTGCCTTCTGGATTCTTTTGAAATCCTCTTCTTTCAAGGCAAAGTACAAAAAACAAAAACAAAAAACAAACAAACAAACAAACAAACAAACAAACAAACAAACAAAAACAGTGCAACTTGAAGTGACACGATTAAATCCTCTTCTTTCAAAGAAAATGCAAATTAGTACACAAAACAAGGTGCAAGGTAGCAGTTGTAACACACAACACAAACAAGGTGCAAGGTAGCAGTTGTAACACACAACACAAACAAGGTGCAAGGTAGCAGTTGTAACACACAACACAAAACAGTCGAATAACTAATCTTCTTTCAAAGCAAAATAGAAACGAGCAAACAAAACAATGCGCAAAGTAACACCTAGAATACAGAATACGAAACAGACATGTAAATACTCTTCTTTCAAGGCAGAATACGAATGAGCACACACAAGTTGCAAAGTAACACCTAGATTACAGGATACGAAACAGACATGTAAATCTTCTTACGAGGCAGAATACAAATGAGCACAAACAAGGCCCACAGTAACATCCATAATACACGGTACAAAAGAGACGAGTAAATCCTCTTCTTTCAAGGCAAATACAACACACAAAACAAGGTGCACATAACTCACAATACGAAACATGTGAATGTCAGCATAACAAACAGGTCTCCTTAAGACATCACAAACAAACACAGACAATGCACCACCAGCCAATACAATCCCGGGCCCAAGATCGTAATCAGCATTCCCTGATCTTCAGGGTCTTCTTTCTCTCTCATGCTCAGGATGCGATCTGTAAAGTACCGTTTTGTGCATTTTCTACATGTTGTCATTGACATCTAAAGAAGACATGTTTGTCAAAAATTCATTTGTTTCGCATGGTGTATTGAGTAAGCGTACGTTAGTTTAAACCCTGCTCTGAGACAAAATGATCAGTTTGATTCAGCCTCGTTTCCAATCACGCTGCTGTCAGTTTCGTTCTTCATGCTAATGCTCCTCGTTTTTGTTGTTGTTGTTGTTGACTCCTGTTTTACCACATTTCTCTTTGTTTTCTCCATTGCCTTGACCACCAACTTCGAGACGGTGTGTGGCCTGCTATTTCCCTGTCTCGAAGCTTTCCGTGATCTTCTTGATCCTGATGTATAGTCGATACGGCCACACTGTGGCATAACATCGACGGAAGAACTTGGGGAGAGCACCCCCCCCCCCAAAAAAAAGAAAAAAAAGAGAAAAAAAAAATCCTTCGCGGCATCGTTCACCGCCTTCCGAACATCTTAGCTTTCTTATACAGGAATATCAATGACTGCCCCCAAAAGGTTAAAGACGACTGCTACAAAACACTGGTTAGACCAGTACTGGAATATGGTTGCTCAGTTTGGGATCCTTACCATCTAAAGGACATTGATAACCTCGAAAAGATTCAGAAGAGAGCAGCACGGTTCGTAACAGGGAACCACACCAGAGAAAAGGGGAATACTAGGAAGAACATGAGGAGATTAGAATGGAAATCCTTAGAAGAGAGAAGAGCTTTTATCAAACTTAACATCTTCTTCAAAGGCAGAGCTAAAGTAATTGATATTCCAATGGAACAACTGGTATTGAATAAAAGTAGCACCAGGAGTGGCGGTCAGTGTTATACTATACCTGCATCAAATATTGACAGCCACTTACATTCTTTTTATCCCAGTTCTGTACGGCTGTGGAACTCACTGCCGGGTGCCATCAAGATTGCCACAAATGCAATCTCATTTAAAAAACAAATTGATTCGACAGTTTTGAGATCTGCATATTGACGATTTTCTATTTTTACTTCCCCAGATATTTTACTATTACCTGGGCCTGAATTTGGCCATTGCTTTTAACTTCTTGAATATCGAGTGCGACCCCTTGTTGCCAAATTTGCTCCAGGGGCCAACAGTCTGAGTCGCACTGTTTTATGTTATTTTATTTTACTTTTTAACATGCGCGCTGGTGACCTACTCGTTTTTGAGTGAACCAGTATTTTAGGAAGAAGAAGAAGAAGAAGAAGAAGATTCCATATTCTGCCGGACTTTAGCTTGGTTTGGATTGAATGCGCAACCTTAGCATGGTTAGCAACCAGCTTAATTAGTAGTCTTTTACCCGAAATTTCGGGCTAGTTTTGGCATTGCTTGGGCAACCCAATCTCGGTGAGTCCATGTAAAGCACCATGTGTTGGCCTACTTGTTGATTTTGGCTTCTAGTGATTCCACTTTGCTAGTGCTGATACTGTTTATTAGTAAAGGCTATTCATAATCGGAAAAAAAGCTGGAAACCCAATAACCGCAATTTTACGGCAAATTTAGTTATACAAACTGGATAAAGGGGGGAAAATGGAGAGAAACTACATTACAAGAGTTAACGATGCGAGTCAAGATCCACAGGCTTTTTGGAACGCACAGACTCTTTTTTTGAAACCGTTTTTCTGTGAAGATCAAAACACACGGGTGGCTTTGTTTGTAAACAACCAACGTGTCTAGTAATAGTCCACTCCTCGTGGTTTCTTCCAGGGCATCACGAAATATCACATTATTGGTCAAAGTTCAAATCGTCATGACGACAGAGAGAACGATTTATTTCATTGGCCACACCGCGTCACGTGTTCCCTACATTCTTAGCTCCGGTTTAAATATGGCTGACCTCCCGACAACATAGCAGTGTATTTACAACTTTGTGTGCGTCGGTTTATTTGTGTTTTTCTTTATTTATGCGAGTTTGTAACGAATTTTGTTGGTTTTGGAGACAAGCTAAGTTTGACTGGCTCCATCGTAGCTGTGAGAGGGGAGGGCAAGCAGCGGCGGCGTAAGGCGATCCCAGACGTGAGAGGGGCATTGAGGGAACCTGTCGAGTGTCGTCTGGTGTGAAACTGGACCAGCTTCCTGTTGTAAATTCTTCGTTGTAATAAATCCGAAGGATGGCTGATGATCATGACATTATTGGAAGCGCATCAGAGTTTATCAAGGGTAAGTTTTTAGTGCTGCTATTACCTGAATATCGGCTGGGTCCTCAAGTTTGTACAAGTCGTGCATCAGGATTGAACACGAAATTTCACTGGTAGCTTTCTTCGCAACTTCTAGTCTACAGTCAGTGGGTAGTTTGTTCGCTTTAGTTTTAATGACAAAGTTGCACAGAAGTCAGTCTCTTTTGTGATTATCAAATAATTGTTAATTCAGACAAACGTGAAATCGTCATTTATTATACCACCAATATATGTTTGTATAGCCTACACCTGTTGTTATTTGATACATCACACAAAAACATGTACAGTCATGTAATTTGGCAGTGTGCATGCTCACATTTCTACACTACATCCAGCAACCAGAGATCCATACACCCACACATGCACCTTCTCAGAGACAGGCTGTCTCGAGTTTCTGTCTCGCTCGCTCACACACACACTGACACTCTGACACATGCACACACACACATACACACACACACACACACACACACACACACACACACACACACACACACACACACATACATGAACACACACACACACACACACACACACACACACACACTGACATGAACACACACACACATCTACACAAGCATGCACGCAAGCATGCACACACACAAGCGCGCACGTACATGCACGCAAAAAGAGACACGCCTATGTATACACAAGTGTGTGGGTGTAGGCACCCTATTTCAGATATACTCTCAAGCAGTCTCAGGTCATACATAGATGCACATACACAGCGATCTATGGATCTTGGACTGCTCTATATGACAGTGACACACTGTTTTTTTTAGTTAGAACATTTTGGTCGTCGGTGTATCATGAAGCACAACGCTGATCTCTCCATTCACATAAACTGTGGAAACGTCAGGAAGGCTTGCCATACAGATTCATAACACAGTGTGTAGGAACAACAGTTACTTACATCAGTAGAGATTTGATGCTTCCAAAGAGACTGGACAGTGTGATGCAGTAGACATGTAATGATATATAGATGTAATATATCAAACAATATATAGACCGGTTAAATTTGTTGGACAATAGACATGACATGGATTCATTTCTAGTGTTTTGCAGGTGTGAGAATTAATATGCAGTTGGCCACTTCACTATGTTGATAAGCAGCATCATGAACCAGTAGATCAATGACAACTTAGAGACAGTGTCATATCCACTAAATTTACTAGTTTTGTGCCAGCTGCAATCTCTGCCGAGGAAACTAGGACAGTGGAAAAAAATCATCTGGTCATTGAGTCCAAATGATGGATCAGTTTGGAACAATTATTTTGAACGACTGTCTTGATGTGGTGCTTACGCATTGTTGGACTTTGCGTATATATGGCCTTTGACACGTCAGTAATGTCCTGCAAATTGAATTCCAGCTCACTTACTACAGATGCCTGCTTATGTTTTGTCACAGGAAAGAGCATGTTTGATGCAAATTGAATTCAGGCTCACTTACTACAGATGCCTGCTTATGTTTTGCCACAGGAAAGAGCATGTTTGATGCAGTTGATGCAGGCCATGACAGGATTTTCATCATACATGAGACTGGATAGGGCACAGACTGCCAAAAAAGGTTTAAGCCAAGTGCTGGATGGAAAGTACTGTGTACTACAGTATGTTATTGATTTTAATTCTTTGAATGGTTTCCATCCATGTGTCACCAGATACTTACTGCTTGCAGCAAGTTATTAAGCTCAATCTTCTTAAATTATTTTCAATTATTCTCTCTCTCTCTCTCTCCCCCGCCTCTCTGTCTGTCTCTCCTCCCTCCCCTCTAATCTCTTTCTCTCTGACGGAGAGAACAAAGGGGTAATGGGCCAAAACAATGCACTTGTTTAACACACTTCCGAAACTGTGCCAGATAAAATTGCATTGTAAAAATGATATAGCAGTATTGTTCCTTCAGCAGTTAATTTATTCAGATTGCATCCTGCTGTTGCGACTGTATATTTTACAAAGTGATAGCTTAACACTATACTCATCCTTCAGAGATGTAATGCTTGCAAAAATGCATTCTAGACCTCAAACAGAAGAAAAGGAGGAGAAAAAACCTTCCTCCCAAAATGTGACCTACAAGACTAGACTTGGGGCTTACTTTGTTTTTGAAGAACTTGGCATCACCGAAGAGAAGGTAGAAAACAGGTAGCATATCTTTTGGTAAAAACATTCACATTCTTCCCAGTATGGTACTCCTTACTGAACATTCTGATAGGTCCTTTCACATTAGACTTGGTTTTCTTCAAGGGAAATGTTCTAGTTGCTGCTGCTTACGCTGTCTCTGTTTCTTCTTTAAGATTACAGGAAGCTGGGTAACGTCGTTAATATCCAGTGACATCTAGTTGCCGAGTTTGATGCAGCAATTTCTACCTGTCTCTGTCTTGTGACTCCACTAATAAAGGAAAGCAAATATGCTTGTCCCTTCATTTTTATTTTCCAAGTTGTATGGGACCTTGGATTTGTCTGGCCAATTGGTAAATACT
>CM031600.1:551328-568828 GCA_018398815.1 Conus ventricosus
GGCTGCTAGTTGTAGGAGACTGCCATCCTGACCATTTCTGAAAAAGGTCAAGCAGTACTGGTGCTTGGCTAGTTGTAGGAGACTGCCATCCTGACCATTTCTGAAAAAGGTCAAGCAGTACTGGTGCTTGGCTAGTTGTAGGAGACTGCCATCCTGACCATTTCTGAAAAAGGTCAAGCAGTACTGGTGCTTGGCTAGTTGTAGGAGACTGCCATCCTGACCATTTCTGAAAAAGGTCAAGCAGTACTGGTGCTTGGCTAGTTGTAGGAGACTGCCATCCTGACCATTTCTGAAAAAGGTCAAGCAGTACTGGTGCTTGGCTAGTTGTAGGAGACTGCCATCCTGACCATTTCTGGAATCCATCAAGGAAACAGAACTGAAGAAAAAAAATAATGAAAAGGTCAAGCTAAAAAGGAACATCAGACAACTTTTTTTTCTGACGAATATTTTCTAAGCATCGAGTGGTGATCTTTCTCCGCCTGCCCCAGTCCCCTGCCCTTTCACCAGTCTGGTTTCACAACAGTGTCTGGGACAAATTAAAGCAAACTGGCTTTTAACAATGGACAGGCACACTGACATTTTGTGTTATGAAGGAAAATAGAAAAAGGAACCAAGCTAGACACCCAAACTGATTGAACCCTGTATAAAGGGGTGCCCCACAGTGAGAGTCCATCGTTGACACCCAAACTGGTTGAACCCTGTATAAAGGGGTGCCCCACAGTGAGAGTCCATCGTGGGTAACTTGAGGACTGTGTGGCCTTGTAGTCGGTAGATTAGGCTAGGACTGTTTGACATGATCGTATCCAGTTTCAAGGGATCTCCATCTTTATAGAAAGGTTTCAAGGTCTTAGAATTTATGTGATTGAATATATACATCCATTTACACTTTTCTTTAGCTTGATTTTTGTTTATTTTGATATGTGCTGTGTTGTGGATTATTTTGGAAAGTAAAGGAAACTCGTAACCCCACCGGGCAGTTTAGTTATTTTTTACATCTTTAAGAAAACATAAGGTATTGTACAGCTTTTATTCACTTTTTTGTAGGAACATAATTTTGCATGTTTGGAGGGGAGGAGGGAGAAAGGAGGGAGAGAGAATTGAGGAGGGGGGGGGGGGGGGGGGGGGCTCAACTCAGTATTGCAACAGTATGTTTCTGTTCCTTCTGAACACCCACACACAGATAGGGACAGGGTGGGCGCGGTGGGGTAGATGAGGGGGTGGGGGGTGGGGTGGATAAGCTCAGTATCCCAACAGTATGTCTTTGTTAGTTTATTTTAAACACACACACACACACACACACACACACACACACACACACACACGCCCACACACCACACACACACACACACACACACACACACACACACACACACACGCCCCCCCCCCCCCCCCCCACACACACACACACACACACACACACACACATACACACATACACACACATACACACACACACACACACACGCCCACACACACACACACACACACACACACACACACACACACACACACACACACACACACACACACACACACACACACACACACACATTCACGCACACACACATTCATGCCCACACATACACATGCCCCCCCCCCCCCCCCACACACACACACACACACACACACACACACATATGTACACATACACACACACACACACACTCTCACACACTCACTCACTCTCACACACACACACACACACACACACACACACACACACCACACACACACACACACACACACATACACACACAGACTTTGTTGTATCCTAGCTTTTGCTTTCAGGTGATGTCTTGTTTTCAGTTTCAATGCATTTCATGGTGTTACATGATAAGATGCCACTTAGTGTTGCATTTCATGGTGTTACATGATAAGATATGACTTAGTGTTGCATGTAATGGTGTTACATGATAAGATACCACTTAGTGTTGCATGTAATGGTGTTACATGATAAGATATGACTTAGTGTTGCATGTAATGGTGTTACATGATAAGATACCACTTAGTGTTGCATGTAATGGTGTTACACGATAAGATACCACTTAGTGTTGCATGTAATGGTGTTACATGATAAGATACGACTTAGTGTTGCATGTAATGGTGTTACATGATAAGATACGACTTAGTGTTGCATGTAATGGTGGTGTTACATGATAAGATACGACTTAGTGTTGCATGAAATGGTGTTACATGATAAGACACGACTTAGTGTTGCATGTAATGGTGGTGTTACATGATAAGATACTTGTAACTTAGTGTTGCATGTAATGGTGGTGTTACATGGTAAGACACGACTTAGTGTTGCATGTAATGGTGTTACATGGTAAGACACGACTTAGTGTTGCATGTAATGGTGATATATGGTAAGACACGACTTAGCGTTGCATGTAATGGTGTTATATGATAAGACACGACTTAGTGTTGCATGTAATGGTGTTATATGGTAAGACACGACTTAGTGTTGCATGTAATGGTGTATATGGTAAGACACGACTTAGCGTTGCATGTAATGGTGTTATATGATAAGACACGACTTAGTGTTGCATGTAATGGTGTTATATGGTAAGACACGACTTAGTGTTGCATGTAAATTGTAATGGTGTTACATGGTAAGACACGACTTAGTGTTGCATGTAATGGTGTTACATGATAAGACACGACATAGTGTTGCATGTAATGGTTTTATATGGTAAGACACGACTTAGTGTTGCATGTAATGGTGTTACATGGTAAGACACGACTTAGTGTTGCATGTAATGGTGTTAAATGATAAGACACGACTTAGTGTTGCATGTAAATTGTAATGGTGTTACATGGTAAGACACGACATAGTGTTGCATGTAATGGTGATATATAGTAAGACACGACTTAGTGTTGCATGTAATGGTGTTACATGATAAGACACGACTTAGTGTTGCATGTAATGGTGATATATGGTAAGACACGACTTAGTGTTGGATGTTATGGTGTTACATGGTAAGACACGACTTAGTGTTGCATGTAATGGTGATATATGGTAAGACACGACTTAGTGTTGCATGTAATGGTGTTACATGATAAGACACGACTTAGTGTTGCATGTAATGGTGATATATGGTAAGACACGACTTAGTGTTGCATGTAATGGTGTTACATGATAAGACACGGCTTAGTGTTGCATGTAATGGTGTTATATGGTAAGACACGACTTAGTGTTGCATGTAATGGTGTTACATGATAAGACACGACTTAGTGTTGCATGTAATGGTGTTACATGATAAGACACGACTTAGTGTTGCATGTAATGGTGTTACATGATAAGACACGACTTAGTGTTGCATGTAATGGTGTTACATGATAAGACACGACTTAGTGTTGCATGTAATGGTGTTATATGGTAAGACACGACTTAGTGTTGCATTGTGTCCTTGAATCTGTATCAGTGGAAAAGTGCAAATCATACCTTCAAATTAGTGGAAGAGTGCAAATCATACCTTCAAATTTGTGGAAGAGTGCAAATCATACCTTCAAATTAGTGGAAAAGTGCAAATCATACCTTCAAATTAGTGGAAGAGTGCAAATCATACCCTCAAATTAGTGGAAGAGTGCAAATCATACCCTCGAATTAGTGGAAGAGTGCAAATCATACCCTCGAATTAGTGGAAGAGTGCAAATCATACCTTCAAATTTGTGGAAGAGTGCAAATCATACCTTCAGATTAGTGGAAGAGTGCAAATCATACCTTCAAATTAGTGGAAGAGTGCAAATCATACCTTCAAATTTGTGTTTCTACAACAGCATTCACGTCATAGACATCCTCCCGTAAACAGCTTGCCAGCAACCTGCATATGTTCACTCACCGATGGCTTTTCTGGATTTTACATCAGTCAGACTCAAAAAGTGAAAAAGCCAATGAAAATGATTTGCACCCATATTAAAGGGTTGTTTTTCTGTCTTTAAAAAAAAAAAAATTAAAATGAGAAGTATCATTTTAACACATCTGTTATGATAAGTGACACTCTTAACAACTTTATTATTTTGAATAATTGAGGGAGATAACGTTTACTTCTGTAGTGAGACAAAACTTACAAAACCCATTCACCTGACAGACACTGAAACAGACAAGAGGCATACAAAACCCATTCACCAGACAAACACTGAAAGAGACAAGAGGCATACAAAACCCATTCACCTGACAAACACTGAAACAGACGAGAGGCGTACAAAACCCATTCACCTGACAGACACTGAAACAGACAAGAGGCATACAAAACCCATTCACCTGACAGACACTGAAACAGACAAGAGGCATACAAAACCCATTCACCTGACAGACACTGAAACAGACAAGAGGCATACAAAACCCATTCACCTGACAGACACTGAAACAGACAAGAGGCGTACAGAAGGAGCAAGGAAAGTTTCCCTCCAAAGATGATTTTGTAACTTGCATCCTAAATTCCCTGACCTCGCCTGTACATAGCAACAACAACTGAAGAATGTACAAACACAGTATATGTGGTGAAGATTTGTGTGGTTTTAGAAGAATGTACAAACACAGTATATGTGGTGAACAGTATATGTGGTGAAGATTTGTGTGGTTTTTAGAAGAATGTACAAACACAGTATATGTGGTGAAGATTTGTGTGGTTTTTAGAAGAATGTACAAACACAGTATATGTGGTGAAGATTTGTGTGGTTTTTAGAAGAATGTACAAACACAGTATATGTGGTGAAGATTTGTGTGGTTTTTAGAAGAATGTACAAACACAGTATATGTGGTGAAGATTTGTGTGGTTTTTAGAAGAATGTACAAACACAGTATATGTGGTGAAGATTTGTGTGGTTTTTAGAAGAATGTACAAACACAGTATATGTGGTGAAGATTTGTGTGGTTTTTAGAAGAATGTACAAACACAGTATATGTGTGGTGAAGATTTGTGTGGTTTTTAGAAGAATGTACAAACACAGTATATGTGGTGAAGATTTGTGTGGTTTTTAGAAGAATGTACAAACACAGTATATGTGGTGAAGATTTGTGTGGTTTTTAGAAGAATGTACAAACACAGTATATGTGGTGAAGATTTGTGTGGTTTTTAGAAGAATGTACAAACACAGTATATGTGGTGAAGATTTGTGTGGTTTTTAGAAGAATGTACAAACACAGTATATGTGGTGAAGATTTGTGTGGTTTTTAGAAGAATGTACAAACACAGTATATGTGGTGAAGATTTGTGTGGTTTTTAGAAGAATGTACAAACACAGTATATGTGGTGAAGATTTGTGTGGTTTTTAGAAGAATGTACAAACACAGTATATGTGGTGAAGATTTGTGTGGTTTTTAGAAGAATGTACAAACACAGTATATGTGGTGAAGATTTGTGTGGTTTTTAGAAGAATGTACAAACACAGTATATGTGGTGAAGATTTGTGTGGTTTTTAGAAGAATGTACAAACACAGTATATGTGGTGAAGATTTGTGTGGTTTTTAGAAGAATGTACAAACACAGTATATGTGGTGAAGATTTGTGTGGTTTTTAGAAGAATGTACAAACACAGTATATGTGGTGAAGATTTGTGTGGTTTTTAGAAGAATGTACAAACACAGTATATGTGGTGAAGATTTGTGTGGTTTTTAGAAGAATGTACAAACACAGTATATGTGGTGAAGATTTGTGTGGTTTTTAGAAGAATGTACAAACACAGTATATGTGGTGAAGATTTGTGTGGTTTTTAGAAGAATGTACAAACACAGTATATGTGGTGAAGATTTGTGTGGTTTTTAGAAGAATGTACAAACACAGTATATGTGGTGAAGATTTGTGTGGTTTTTAGAAGAATGTACAAACACAGTATATGTGGTGAAGATTTGTGTGGTTTTTAGAAGAATGTACAAACACAGTATATGTGGTGAAGATTTGTGTGGTTTTTAGAAGAATGTACAAACACAGTATATGTGGGTGAAGATTTGTGTGGTTTTTAGAATGTACAAACACAGTATATGTGGTGAAGATTTGTGTGGTTTTTAGAAGAATGTACAAACACAGTATATGTGGTGAAGATTTGTGTGGTTTTTAGAAGAATGTACAAATACAGTATATGTGGTGAAGATTTGTGTGGTTTTTAGAATTTGAATCTTGTTTCACAGAGCACAAAGACTCTTCTACAAATATAGGCAATCTAGATTTGGATGGGGGGAAAGATTCTTCATTGAGACAGACAAGATATTAACTGTAAATAACAAAGAAAATATTGTTTGCTTATGTGTTTTTGAATTCTTTTGTAAACAAAAGCTGTTTTTTTATGACTTCTGTTGTTTTTCTTACAGTTTCTATGCGGATTTTGGTCCACTGAATTTGGCCAACCTGTACAGATACTGCTGCAAAGTCAACAAGAAATTAAAGGTAAATTTACTCACCAGTGTAGTCTGTTGTCTGTCTTTTGAAAACTTTTCTTGTTCCTATGGAGTACAATGAGAGTCAGCCAGTCTTTTTCGAAATATGAGGGGTCTTCAGTTTACTAAAAAAATTTTAAGTCAAATACAATTGTATGTCGGTCATAACCAATATTTATTATGTCCTAGAATTGGTGGTTGTTTGAAAATCAAACTATCTGCTGATTCCATGAGCGTAATTGAATTAGCTATAGCTTAAAGTCTGACATGGGGAAAAAAGTTGTGTTTCAGTATGGACGCTTAGGTGTGTGTGCATGTCACTGAATGCTTTGTTATTGGTAGATGCCAGCTAAAAACATGTGGGTCATAAATCACACTAGCTTTACATTTTTTTGTCAATTTTCAATTATGTGGGTAAATGACAATATTACGATCCGTAACAGAGAACTCTGTTGATTAAGATAATCAATCCATCACTATGAACAAACAGTGATATTGAATAGTACTTAAGAAACATTTTATGTGGAACAGAGCTTTGAACATGAACCAAGTTTTCAGATTCGGTACAGAACACTTTATGTGGACCATGTTTTCAGATTCACTGCCATTTGAGGAAATTTAGAAGAATACAGTGCACAAAATGGATAAGAAAAAATTAAAAAAGCATTCAAAATGTGTGTGGTGTGTGTGTGTGTGTGTGTGTGTGTGTGTGTGTGTGTGTGTGTGTGTGTGTGGGTGATTGCACATGGCTAGGAAGTGTGATGATTAATGTTGGAGAGGGTTAAAAACTGTCTGCATTTTTGAATTGTCGAGGGTGGTTTACTCGGTGGCTTATGGAACTTTACATGAATTGTCTTTTCTCTCATTTGTACTCCTCACATTTTCTGTGTGTGTATGTGCATGTGTGTGTGTATGTGTGCATGCATGTGTGTGTGTGCTAGCTTGCAGGCGTGTGTGTATGTGGGCACACTTGTGCATGTGTTTGCTTTTGTTTCGTTTTCTCCTTCTCCCTGTCTTCCTGCTCCTCCTCCTCTGTCATGTTGAAATGAACAGATGTTAAGCAGTGATCACCATCCTTTGATCTGCTGCAGTCGTTCTCTCTGGCAAGGAAGCGCCTGGTCCATTACACCAGTTTCGATGCCAGAAAGAGAGCAAATGCTGCTTTCCTTATAGCTTCGTACGCTGTGAGTATTCCTGAAAGATGTTCACAAAGCCTCTGTTGTATTGTGTTGTCCTGCATTATGTGATTTGTGGTGTAAATGGGCTGCTCTCCGACTGACTTTGTTGTATTGTGTTGTCCTGCATTATGTGATTTGTGGTGTAAATGGGCTGCTCTCCGACTGACTTTGTTGTATTGTGTTGTCCTGTATTATGTGATTTGTGGTGTAAATGGGCTGCTCTCCGACTGACTTTGTTGTATTGTGTTGTCCTGCATTATGTGATTTGTGGTGTAAATGGGCTGCTCTCCCACTGACTTTGTACCTGTCTGTGTTTCTGCAAAGTGGATTTTCCCACAGAATTTTGCCAGCCACAACGCCGGTGTTGCTGTGTGGTGTTTTCTATGCACTAAGAGTCTGCTGCAGACTGGACCTCTGTGTGTGTCACCTCTTAAAGACTTGAACACAGATTTCTACTTCCACAAGACCTTACCACATGATCTTATTGCTAGTATTTAAGTTGAGATGAAGAACCCAGATCACTTGTGTAGCATGAGCTTTGCAAATGTTACAGAACTCATGGCAATGAGGAGGGTTGTATTGGAAAATCATTTCAGCTGGAAACAAGAAATCACGTTGGCAGAGTAAAGAGGATAGTACCTGAGCTGTCATGGTAAAGGTATGGAGAAAAGGGCAGTGTCAGAGGTGACCCAGACATACTGGACAGGAAACAAGGTAGTGGTACTGTAGCACAGGAAACAAGGTAGTGATACTGTAGTGTAGCACAGGAAACAAGGTAGTGGTACTGTAGCACAGGAAACAAGGTAGTGGTACTGTAGCACAGGAAACAAGGTAGTGGTACTGTAGCACAGGAAACAAGGTAGTGGTACTGGACAGGAAACAAGGTAGTGGTACTGTAGCACAGGAAACAAGGTAGTGGTACTGTAGCACAGGAAACAAGGTAGTGATACTGCAGCACAGGAAACAAGGTAGTGGTACTGCAGCACAGGAAACAAGGTAGTGGTACTGCAGCACAGGAAACAAGGTAGTGGTACTGCAGCACAGGAAACAAGGTAGTGGTACTGTAGCACAGGAAACAAGGTAGTGGTACTGTAGCACAGGAAACAAGGTAGTGGTACTGTAGCACAGGAAACAAGGTAGTGGTACTGTAGCACAGGAAACAAGGTAGTGATACTGGAGCACAGGAAACAAGGTAGTGATACTGGAGCACAGGAAACAAGGTAGTGGTACTGTAGCACAGGAACATGGTCTTCATGAGTCAGCAGTACAAACTTCATATGGAAAAAGATTATTGTGAAGTTCTACAGTACATATACACATGCACAAACGTGCGTATTTGATTATGCATCACACTCAGGCATACACAAAAACACACATGGTTTCTCTGACACCAACATATCTACTTCCACATGCATACGTGCAAACATACACATTCACACTTGGGCGCTTGCGCACACTGACATGCATTTAAACATATGGTCACAAATGCATGCACATATGCAGGTATGAATAAATGCAGGCGTGCAATGCAAGCATGAAGTTACACACGCATGCACACACACACACACACACACACACACACACACACACACACACACACACACACACACACACTCCTCACTCTCTCTCTCTCTCTCTCTCTCTCTCTCCTCTCTCTCTCTCTCTCTCTCTCTCTCTCTCTCTCTCTCTCTCTCTCAAAAGGCATGCCAATTATTCATTTTTCAGATTTACTCTGCTCTAGTTGAGTGAATCTTTGCTAAAACAGGAAAGTCGGAAGGACAAAGAATACTGAAGTTAAAAAAAAAATAGGTAGAAAAATTTTGTGAAGAATATTCAAGAAAAGTTGCATTAACAGTTAGATGAAATGAAATAACAGAGTTCTGAGGGCACAAAACCGAAGAACAAGTGCATTGATTTGCTGGGTCATTTTGTCTGAAACTAGAAGGGGACCCAGGAGGTGGTAGACTTCTGCCAAAGTCAGAGTGATCCTGGAGTTGCCCTTCGATCTAGATGTGGACCAAGCTCCGAAAAAAAGATGTATTAACTGTAACATAAGAGAGGGAGTTAGGTTAGATAGGTTCGCTTTATTAATTTGATGTGCACCAAGCTGTGAAAAAAGATGTATTGACTGTAACATAAGAGAGGGAATTAGGTTAGATAGGTTTGCTTTATTAGTTTTGTTGTTGCTTTAAACTTTTGTGAATGAATCAGATCATGAGTGGACAGAATTTTGTTTCCTGCGACAGGAGCACTGAAAGAATTGCTTCCCATGATTTTTTTTTCTCTTTGCATAGGATATGGAAAATACAAACTGTCAACATTTATAGCTCTAAAAAGTGTTCCATGAATTGCTTCCCATGATTTTTTTCCTCTTTGCATAGGATATGGAAATACAAACTGTCAACATTTATAGCTCTAAAAAGTGTTCCATGAATTGCTTCCCATGATTTTTTTTTCTCTTTGCATAGGATATGGAAAATACAAACTGTCAACATTTATAGCTCTAAAAAGTGTTCCATGAATTGCTTCCCATGATTTTTTTCCTCTTTGCATAGGATATGGAAAATACAAACTGTCAACATTTATAGCTCTAAAAAGTGTTCCATGAATTGCTTCCCATGATTTTTTTTCTCTTTGCATAGGATATGGAAAATACAAACTGTCAACATTTATAGCTCTAAAAAGTGTTCCATGAATTGCTTCCCATGATTTTTTTCCTCTTTGCATAGGATATGGAAAATACAAACTGTCAACATTTATAGCTCTAAAAAGTGTTCCATGAAAATGTATTACATCATAGAATGTTAACAGTTTGTGAATAGTGACTTCACTGTGTTGACGTACAGTGGGGAAATTGCAGTGGTCCTGTTGAATAGATCCTTGAGTGGCCACAGACCCTGATCTGTACCACAAAGCTCCACCAACATTTGATAGCTTTGTCATAGGGCAACATTTGGCGTTACCTAAGAGCTCCACCAAACATTGCTAGGTTGTCATAGGCAACATTTGTGTGTACCACAGAGCCCCACCAACATTTGATAACTTTGGTCGTAGGGCAACATTTGGTGTGTACCACAGAGCTCCACAACATTGGCTAGGTTTGTCATAGGGCAACATTTGGTGTCTGCCACGCTATATAGAAATGGGTCAGTACTGTTGATGTAATCTGTTTGTCATAGGGCAACATTGGTGTCTACCACGTTTGATAGAAATGGGTCAGTACTGTTGATGTAAATCTTTTTGTCATAGGGCAACATTTGGTGTCTGCCAAGTTTGATAGAAATGGGTCAGTACTGTTGATGTAATCTGTCATAGGGCAACATTGGGTCTGCCACGCTATATAGAAATGGGTCAGTACTGTTGATGTAATCTTTTTGTCATAGGGCAACATTTGGTGTCTGCCACGTTGATAGAAATGGGTCAGTACTGTTGAGGTAATCTGTTTGTCATAGGGCAACATTTGGTGTCTGCCACGTTTGATAGAAATGGGTCAGTACTGTTGATGTAATCTGTTTGTCATAGGCAACATTGGTGTCTGGCCACGCTATATAGAAATGGGTCAGTACTGTTGATGTAATCTGTTTGTCATAGGGCAACATTTGGTGTCTGCCACGCATATAGAAATGGGTCAGTACTGTTGATGAATCTTTTTGTCATAGGGCAACATTTGGTGTCTGCCATGTTTGATAGAAATGGGTCAGTACTGTTGATGTAATCTGTCATAGGGCAACATTGGTGTCTGCCAAGTTTGATAGAAATGGGTCAGTACTGTTGATGTAATCTGTTGTCATAGGGCAACATTTGGTGTCTGCCACGTTTGATAGAAATGGTCAGTGCTGTTGATGTAATCTGTCATAGGCAACATTTGGTGTCTGCCACGTTTGATAGAAATGGGTCAGTGCTGTTGATGTAATCTGTTTTGTCATAGGGCAACATTTGTGTCTACCAAGTTTGATAGAAGTGAGTCAGTACTTTTATGTAATCTTTTTGTCATAGGGCAACATTTGGTGTATTCCAAGTTTGATAGAAGTGAGTCAGTACTTTTTATGTAATCTGTTTGTCATAGGGCAACATTGTGTGTACCAAGTTTGATAGAAATGGGTCAGTACTTTTGATGTAATCTGTTTGTCATAGGGCAACATTGGTGTCTGCCAAGTTTGATAGAAATGGGTCAGTACTGTTGATGTAATCTTTTTGTCATAGGGCAACATTTGGTGTCTGCCAAGTTATGATAGAAATGGGTCAGTACTTTTGATGTAATCTTTTTGTCATAGGGCAACATTTGGTGTCTACCAAGTCTGATAGAAATGGGTCAGTACTGTTGATGTAATCTGTTTGTCATAGGGCAACATTTGGTGTCTGCCAAGTTTGATAGAAAATGGGTCAGTACTTTTGATGTAATCTTGCTGCATACAGTCAGCCAACCAGTCAACAGAGACAGGTGAACACACACACTGTTGTAGAGATAGAGGTACTTTTAATCCTCTTTTTTGTTCTTTCAGTATGATGGATGTCATTTAGTACATTTATTAGTAATTATAGATGCGTGAGTGGTTTAGACTAAAGTGCACACACACACACACACACACACACACACACGTCACACGTCACACGCCACACGCCACCACACGCACGCACACATATCTCAAATAAATTGTTGATAAACACAAGAGCATTCTCAACAGTGACAGTAGTGTTGAAGTTTTGGCTGTGGTCAGATTATCTACTGAAGAAGACACCTGAGAAGCCTACAAACCCTTGGTGGCCGAGCCAACCCCCCATTCTTGCCCTTCAGGTCAGTCCTCTTGTGGCACTACTGTCTGTACGTACTGTGTGTGTGTGTGTGTGTGTGTGTGTGTGTGTGTGTGTGTGTGTGTGTGTGCCCTTCAGGTCAGTCCTCTTGTGGCACTTACTGTTCTGTACTGTACTGTGTGTGTGTGTGTGTGTGTGTGTGTGTGTGTGTGTGCCCTTCAGGTCAGTCCTCTTGTGGCACTTACTGTTCTGTACTGTACTGTGTGTGTGTGTGTGTGTGTGTGTGTGTGTGTGTGTGTGCCCTTCAGGTCAGTCCTCTTGTGGCACTATTGATCCAGACTGGGGTTTTGTTGATATATTTACTGTTCTGTACTGTACTGTGTGTGTGTGTGTGTGTGTGTGTGTGTGTGTGTGTGTGTGTGTGTGTGCCCTTCAGGTCAGTCCTCTTGTGGCACTATTGATCCAGACTGGGGTTTTGTTGATATGTTTACTGTTCTGTACTCTGTGTGTGTGTGCGTGTGTGTGTGTGTGTGTGTGTGTGTGTGTGTGTGTGTGTGTGTGTGTGTGTGTGTGTGTGTGCCCTTCAGGTCAGTCCTCTTGTGGCACTATTGATCCAGACTGGGGTTTTGTTGATATGTTTACTGTTCTGTACTCTGTGTGTGTGTGTGTGGTGTGTGTGTGTGTGTGTGTGCCCTTCAGGTCAGTCCTCTTGTGGCACTATTGATCCAGACTGGGGTTTTGTTGATATGTTTACTGTTCTGTATTGTACTGTGTGTGTGTGTGTGTGTGTGTGTGTGTGTGTGTGTGTGTGTGCCCTTCAGGTCAGTCCTCTTGTGGCAGTATTGATCCAGACTGGGGTTTTGTTGATATATTTACTGTTCTGTACTATGTGTGTGTGTGTGTGTGTGTGTGTGTGTGTGTGTGTGTGTCTGCGTGTGTGTCTGCGTGTGTGTGTGTGTGTGTGTGTGTGTGTGTGTGTGTGTGTGTGTGTGTTGTGTGTGTGTGTGTGCCCTTCAGGTCAGTCGGCTTGTGGCACTATTGATTCAGACTGGGTTTTTTGTTGATATATCTGCTGTACTCTGTGTGTGTGTGTGTGTGTGTGTGTGTGTGTGTGTGTGTGTGTGTGTGTGTGTGCGCGCGCACAAACCGCTAGTTCTAACCAGCACTATTCTTGCCATCTAAGTCTCCCAGGTGTCATATTTGGTTCAATTTTTTTAAATGGAAAATTCGGGGGGTGGGGGGGGGAGGGTGGGGGGGGGGGAGGGTGGGGGGGGGGGGAGGGTGGGGGGGGGGGGGAGGGTGGGGGGGGGGGGTATTGTTGTTGTCTTTGCACTTTGTACCTTTGTCTTTTGTGCTTGCAGAGTCAGAGAGAGAGAGTGTGTGTGTATGTGTATCTGTTGGTGTGTGTGTGTGTGTGTGTGTGTGTGTGTGTGTGTGTGTGTGTGTGTGTGTGTGTGTGTGTGCGTGCGTGTGTGTGTGTGCGTGTGTGTGTATGTGTGTGTGTGTGTGCGTGTATGTGTGTGTGTGTGTGTGTGTGTGTGTGCGTATGTGTGTGTGTGTGTGTGTGTGTGTGTGTGTGTGTGTGTGTACTATATCCCTCGACCCATTTCATTACACCTCCCCAATTCTTGCCAAGCAGGTCGTTTCCCTGTGCGATCATTCTTCTTCTTCTTCTTCCTAAAATACTGGTTCACTCAAAAACGAGTAGGTCACCAGCGCGCATGTTAAAAAGTAAAATAAAATAACATAAAACAGTGCGACTCAGACTGTTGGCCCCTGGAGCAAATTTGGCAACAAGGGGTCGCACTCGATATTCAAGAAGTTAAAAGCAATGGCCAAATTCAGGCCCAGGTAATAGGGTCTAGTAAAATATCTGGGGAAGTAAAAATAGAAAATCGTCAATATGCAGATCTCAAAACTGTCGAATCAATCTGTTTTTTGAATGAGATTGCACCCGTGGCAATCTTGATGGCACCCGGCAGTGAGTTCCACAGCCGTACAGAACTGGGATAAAAAGAATGTAAGTGGCTGTCAATATTTGATGCAGGTATGGTATAACATTGCCCGCCACTCCTGGTGCTACTTTTATTCAATACTAGTTGTTCCATTGGAATATCAATTACTTTAGCTCTGCCTTTGAAAAAGGTGTTAAGTTTAATAAAAGCTCTTCTCTCTTCTAAGGGTTTCCATTCTAATTTCCTCATGTTCTTCCTAGTATTCCCCTTTTCTCTGATGTGGTTCCCTGTTACGAACCGTGCTGCTCTCTTCTGAATCTTTTCGAGGTTATCAATGTCCTTTAGATGGTAAGGATCCCAAACTGAGCAACCATATTCCAGTACTGGTCTAACCAGTGTTTTGTAGCAGTCGTCTTTAACCTTTTGGGGGCAGTCATTGATATTCCTGTATAAGAAAGCTAAGATGTTATTTGCTTTCTTACATACTAAATTGTAATGTTCTTTCCATTTGAGACGACTATCTATAATCACGCCTAAATATTTTGCAGCATTAGTTTCTTTTAGAATAGTATTATGGATAGAATAATCTGATCTAATTGGTGAGCGTTTGTTACATATACGCAACACTTGGCACTTTTGGGGATGAAATTCCATTTTCCAAGTTCTTTCCCACTCTTGTAACGCGTTTAGATCTTCTTGTAGAATGCGTGTATCATTCTTGCTTCTGATTGTTCTATATACTAAACTGTCATCTGCAAAAAGCCTTATAGTAGTTCCAGGAGAGAGATTTCTACTTATGTCATTTATATAAATTAAGAAAAACAAGGGCCCCAGAACAGTTCCCTGTGGTACACCTGACAAGATGGTTTACAATGGGATGACGACCCTTCCACAACAACTTTCTGCGTTCTCCAACGAGGAATGATCTAGCCCATTTTAGCAAAGAACCGCCAATGCCAATGTGTTCTAATTTAAGCAGCAGGCCCTCATGGTCAGCCTTATCAAAGGCTTTAGAAAAGTCTAATAAAATTGCATCTATTTGCTGTCTGTTGTTAAGACAGTTACTGAAATCATTGAGAGTTGTTATAAGTTGAGTCTCACAACTCCTTCGCTGTCTAAAACCATGCTGGGCGTTATTTAAGAAGTCATATTTGTCAAGATGGTCCATTATGCTACTATATATTATGTGTTCAAGTAGTTTAGCTGATATGGATGTAAGAGATACAGGTCTATAGTTCTCTGCTTTTGTTTTGTCACCCTTTTTGAATAAGGGAACAATGCTCGCATCTCGCCACTCATCAGGTATTACTCCCTGGTCCAGTGAAGCTTGGTAAAGTAATTGGTATACCTCACTCAATTCATTGGCACATAATTTTAAGAGCTTGCCAGGAACGCCATCGGGACCAGTAGCTTTGTTTTCATTGATATTGGTCAGTAACTTAAATACTCCTGCTTTGTTTACTTTGATATTTTGCATTCCAGGGAGTTTATCATCATCCTTTAGTCTAACGTTAATTAGAGGTTTGGGATTTGAGAAAACTGAACAAAACTGTTTGTTTAGTAAGTTTGCTTTCCCTTCAGGGTCCTGTATTAAGTTATTCTGGTTGTTTCTCAGGTCTGGAATCCCAATGTTGTCCTGTCTCTTACTCCTTATGTAAGACCATAATTTCTTGTTTTGATGATCACCTTCCGAAATCATTGAATTAACATAATTGGAGTGAGCAAGTCTACATTCTCTCTGACACCTTCTCTTAATATGTTTATACCTAGCCAGTAATCTTTCTGAATTAGGATGTAGTTTCAATTTCTTAAAGAAACGATGTTTCCTTCTCAACAAACGTTTAGTTTTTGTAGTAATCCATGGCTGGTGGTTCTTGCTTGAAGTTATTTTAGTAGGTATGTTGTCATCCATAATAAATTCCAAGTTAGTTTTTATACACTTCCAAAGGTCACTGACATTATCTTTAAGTTTAACACTATGGAACCTAAAAAAAAGACGACTGAAATCATGAGTATCCCTGCGCAATTTTGGTAAATCTGCTTGGTTCCAGAGTCTGATGGTACGTTTAGGGGGTTTTCTTCGAAAAGGTTGAAAGTTGCTCTCTAAGAGAACTATGTCATGATCACCCAGGCCTGCAATTAATTCCTGATTGCCTAAAGCGCCTGGACAATTGGTAAAAAATAAATCCAGGAATGCCTTACCACGAGTTGGTAATTCAACTGACTGTACTAATCCAAGGTCTTTGGTGGCATCAAAAAACTGAGTATTAATATTTGGTCATTGGTCCACATTCGTTTTCTTCACACAAAGTTGAATGCTTTGTGAGTTTGTTCCAGTGTGTATGTGTGTGAGTTTGTTCCAGTGTGTATGTGTGTGAGTTTGTTCCAGTGTGTATGTGTGTGAGTTTGTTCCAGTGTGTATGTGTGTGAGTTTGTTCCAGTGTGTGTGTGTGTGAGTTTGTTCCAGTGTGTGTGTGTGTGTGTGAGTTTGTTCCAGTGTGTGTGTGTGTGAGTTTGTTCCAGTGTGTGTGTGTGTGTGTGAGTTTGTGCCAGTGTGTGTGTGTGTGTGAGTTTGTTCCAGTGTGTGTGTGTGTGAGTTTGTTCCAGTGTGTGTGTGTGTGAGAGTTTGTTCCAGTGTGTGTGTGTGTGTGAGTGTGTTCCAGTGTGTGTGTGTGTGAGTGTGTTCCAGTGTGTGTGTGAGTGTGTGAGTTTGCTCCAGTGTGTGTGTGTGTGAGTTTGTTCCAGTGTGTGTGTGTGTGAGTGTGTTCCAGTGTGTGTGTGTGTGAGTTTGTTCCAGTGTGTGTGTGTGTGAGTGTGTTCCAGTGTGTGTGTGTGTGTGAGTGTGTTCCAGTGTGTGTGTGTGTGTGTGTGTGTGTGTGTGTGTGTGTGTGTGTGTGTGTGTGAGATCTCTTGCCTTCCACTTTGTCTCTTCTTCCCCTTCTCCCTGTCTCTTCCTCCCCTTCTCCCTGTCTCTTCCTCCCTTCTCCCTGTCCTTCATTATCATCCTCCTTTTCTTCTCTTTCTCTCCTCCTTTTTTTGATCATTTCCTTTATGTGTTTATTGGTGCATAGTCTTCAGGTTACTCTGTTAGTGTCACTCGCAGGATTAGACAGGCATGAATGTCGGTGTTCCCTCTTCTTTTTCTATGTCTTGTTTCATGAGGGTTTTTGCTTATGTTATCCAGCTTGTTTGAAAACTGATCGTTGGTATAAACAGAGTAAACCCATGATAGAATCACA
>CM031600.1:571328-588828 GCA_018398815.1 Conus ventricosus
TTTATTCCTTTTGCCCATTTTGGGGTGTGGAGGAAGGGTGAGTTTAAAGGATTAACAAGAAAAGGAAAACGAGCCAAAATCAAACATAAATTGCTAGTCAGTGCTGACATAGACAACAATTTACAACACTTGAGATAATGTAATATACTTTGACAATAGAAGCGTTTGTTTTTGATTAGTAGAAGACATCATTTGACAAAAATTGTAGACAGATTTTGGGGAGAGAAATCTTTTTGGCAAATATGTGTTGTGCAAAGTAACATATGATGAACATTCCATGATAAAATGAAATTCATCACCTATTGCAGACATGTCACATTTATGATTTATTACATAACCTTCTTTTGGAATAGCAGATCGATCTACTTCAGTTGGCAATTTATGATTAGAACATCTAAATTTGATAAGAGGGTAAATATATGCATCTGGTAAGCTAGAAATATATTTCTCCTTAAAATCAGATTTATGAAATTTGTAGAAAAAAATTTACAGCTAGTTTCAATGCCATGTTGCCACGCTTGACGAAAAGAGCATTGCAAACTATTTTTGACGTTCCTACATAATGTTTTGACGTCTGTAAATGACTGACTGCCTCAAACACGGTCAAAACCCGGATTGTACAAGAATGTTTTTAATGCATGTTGACCAAGGAGACACAGTTATTGCGCTATTGTGCAAATGTAACATGAAAGAATAGAACCTAAGCGACATTTTCTCAACAGGAGATTGAACCAAACTAGCCCAAAATAGAATCATTTGAACAAAGACTGTAATTGATAAAGGTTAACGTCCTGTTTCACCATAAATCATGTTTGTCATTGTACTTTTTAAGCGAAATATATATGTTAAAAATTTTAGCTGAAATTTATCAATGATATTTAAGTTTTCATATCCCCATATTTCACAACCATAAAATAATACCTCGAACAATCATTTTATCAAATAAATCTGAAATAACATGAATAGGTATATCCTTTGTTCTCGCCTTTTGTATCAATTTAAACATGGCTAATGACCACTTATCAAAAGTGTTTTTCTTACATTTAGCACAAGAACCCAATCGATTAAAATCTACCCCTAAATATTTGAAGCTGGTGACAACATCAACTTTTTCATTTCCATAATGAAGTGTGTCCTGTTTATTCACCCTTCCAGTGTTAAAATCATTATTTTAGTTTAAGCAGCATTAACTGTTAGCTTCCACTTATTATAATATAATAGCAAGGAATCTAGTACTTTTTGCAATCCCACTTTTGTCTCTGAAAATATAATTGTGTCATCTGCATATAACTAGACAAAAAGTTTGACATAATTCGTTATATAAATATCCAAAGAAAGCCTAATTTCTAATGGTGAACACCCAGTGTCTTTCAGATAGCCTTCAAGATCATTCAAATACAAAGCAGATGATATGGGAGAAAGATTCTTACCTTGACAAACACCTTTATGGCTCCCAAAAAAGTTTGACAAATTGCCGTTCATAAATACAGAAGACTTCAAATTACTATACATATTCATTATGATTTGTAGGATTTTGCCATTGATTTTTTCCTTTATGAGTTTAGACCATAATGCATGGCTCCATACAGGATCAAAAGCTTTTTTATAATCAATGAATGCACAGCACAACTTATTTCTTTTGAGTCCGGAAACCATCTATTAAACATTTAAGTATAAACACATGGTCCATAGTAGAATGAGGTTTTCGGAAACCAGATTGATTTTCCAATGAAATCTGATTCAGTTGAAGAAAGGATGACAATCAGTTATTCAAGACTGTTGTAAATAATTTAGCAATACAACTCAGCACAGTTATACCTCTATATTTGTTGCAGTCATGTTTACTACCTTTCCCTTTGTACAGTGGTTTAATCCGGCTAACATTCCAGTCATATGGAACATTCCCAGAATTGAGAACTCTGTTGAACAATTTACAGAAAATTGGAACAAGTAATGATGCACTATATCTAATGTATTCATGACATATTTCATCTATTCCTGCAGCTTTCCCTGTTTTGATACTACACACTACACTGAAAATTTTGTTTTCATCAATATCAGCATTTAAAAATTCTGAGCCATATTCACCGTCATAGACAACCCCAATGTCGCTCCCATTGTAGTCTTCTTCATCCAGATTCCGTGCTTTGAAGTGTTCATAAAACTGTTTTATATCAACTGAAGATTCCGTGCTTTGAAGTGTTCATAAAACTGTTTTATATCAACTGAAGATTCCGTGCTTTGAAGTGTTCATAAAACTGTTTTATATCAACTGAAGATTCCGTGCTTTGAAGTGTTCATAAAACTGTTTTATATCAACTGAAGATTCCGTGCTTTGAAGTGTTCATAAAACTGTTTTATATCAACTGAAGATTCCGTGCTTTGAAGTGTTCATAAAACTGTTTTATATCAACTGAAGATTCCGTGCTTTGAAGTGTAGAGAACTATAAAATACCAATCCTATCTCACTTCGCCCTCAAACCAGTTTTCGGGCGAAGTGACCCTAGGATTGGTATTTTATAGTTCTCTGACAAGTAAGACTTTAATAACCAAAAAAATAACGATTTTTTACAAACAAACATACTGTGTGGGATTATCCGTTTTCAATACTAATTTACTAAACTTTTCAGATTTTAGTTTTTGTTTAATCCTGCGCTTTTCCTGATTATTTTCAATAACATCATTTTCACGCATACATTCATCAAATGCGTCTCTGTCTTTCATGTGAAATAAAACTACAGTCTTTAACTGTTCTCTAAAGTCTTTTAAAACAGAGTTATATTTTTGACATAAAATCCACACACTTATCCCAGCATGTCTTCCACTGAAAGCCAGTTTTGACAAAGTGTTTCTCTTTTTAACTATGTCTCTTTCTGCCGAACAGTCATCTATAATAAATAGTGTCTGCGTTCCTTCAAACAATTTATAAAAGTGTTCTAAACACTCACTCAGCTTATTGCTGGGATCAATTAAATATATGTCATCATCCGCCCATATAAACCTTCTATCATGATATGCTTTGTTCCATTTAAGTGTTGGGCAGAAAATTACTATATGATCAAAATTATAACGATAAACTGTTTGTAATAGGTCGAGGATAAATATTGTTTTCCCACAACCAGTCTGTCCACAAATTAATGAACAATGAGGGTTTTTTATCATAAAGTTTAACTGCTCCATAGTTTTATAACAGAATTTAATCTAATCCAGTTATTATGTTTATCATACTCTCTGTCAAAACTTGTTCAGTATAATAAAACCCTATAAGGCCTAAATGTGTAACATTAATCCAATTCAGTTCTGTAAGATTGTTTCTATTTAAGTCAACATTGATTTTGCTGCTTGTTGTTATGACCTTAATATCCTCACCATTGTGAAGAACGACGATGATAACTTTAAGGCGTTTAACGTCTAAGTTTTGCCAGCTAATATTAATTCCTTTTATAAGGTCGTCACTAACGCCCACAACCCCATCCCTCTCCACATCTTTAAAGACAGAAATTTCAAATATTATTGTGAACGTGTCTCCTAATTTTCTGCTTGGAAAGAACTGTAATTTTGTAGAAGCTTTCTTTAAAACCGTTTCTCTTCTGTGGAGGATGTACTGTTTTTTCCCATACGGTGATATTTCAATCTCTTTCCGACTATTGTCGTCCGGCATAAGACTTACATGTAAAGGGCCAGAGTTGAATGCTTTTCTGAAACTTTTTTGACGGCTAAAAAATGTAAATGGGCTTATGAATTCAAATTTTATTTCCCATTCTAAATATGGTTCCAAATGCCATTTGCTGTCAGGCTTTCGAACTATTTTATATTCATACTGGCCAGCATTATTTGCTTCTACATTGCGTAGTTGTTCTAGTTTAGGAAACTTTTTGTTGTCGCTAACCTCTTTGCGTTTATAATCACCATCTTTAGTGTACTCAAAACCATACAAAGCGCCTATCTCACCGTTCTGTTCAAAGTCTGCAACGTCTGCAAGGTCTTTTAATTCTAAGGTTATACACCTTACAGGCGCTAATGTAACTCCCGGTTCTTCTGGTCCTCGCGACATTATTTTTAGTACAACTTATTATTTTATTTCCAAAACAATGTGTAGGTTATCACATTTTACGACTTTCCCTGTTTTGTCTGTGATCTTTATATTAAATGATCCGACCCTCCCACAAACTAATCTTTTAAACTGTAAATTAGGGAATTGTATAATTTCATAATCGCAATATGCAGCTTTCCCTGACGGAAGAGCTCTTAAAACAGTTGAGGACCTTCCATCATATAAGTTTTCAACAGTGCTCAGCTCATCCAAATGAACATAGAGTAATGAATGTAATGCAAGATCGAGCGGATTTTCTCCTTCATAAGTAGTTTTGTTTGGTGTAACTCTAAATCTATGATTGTCAGCTGCAAAGCCTAACATTTTAGCTAGCTCTTTATCAAAATAGTAACCTGCTTCTTCTTCAGGCTTGAATGTTAACATTGTTTTCAGATTCGCATTGTTAAGTTTGAGAGTAATGTCAAAGTTACTCATTGCTTCTTTTAGTGAGCAAAACCCGTAATAACCATCAGGTATTGTTAACTGGCTAACTTTGGCCCTGTTTTGTTAATTTTTTGAATCTTATTATTCTTCTTCGATTCACTTATATTAAACCATACAACTTTGTAAAATATTTCATGAAGCGCAACCATTCTGCTTCCGCAATTGTTATCAATAGCATGTTCTAAAAACGAAGGACGGTCTTGAGTTGTTATTGTTACAAACATTTTTTTAAAACAAAATAAAAATGAGTGCATTCAAATATACTGATGCAAAATATTCTGTTGGGCCGCACTACAATCTTAAAAATATAACAACTGATACTCTTGTCATTTCTGTGACCCAGACTGACACCTTTCAAGTAAAGGTGAGTACTCCATTGGACAAATATCTTAACCCTCCTATTAAAAAAGACTACATTGCAAAAGTGTGGTTTAGTCATCCGATGCAGTTTTATCAGAACCAGTTAAACTTTGCTGTGTTTTGTGCAACAACTGGGTGTGGAGTGTCGTATGCTGATCATTTAAATCATCCTGATCCTTTTGTGAGGTCAGTGTATAGATTTCATTTCTATTACACCTTCAGACGTATTTTGACTGAACTGCAAGCACCATTACCAAATGACAAACCGTTTAATCCATTCAGCAACAGAATAGACATGAAGGCTTTTGAAAGGATTTGTAACGAATTTAATATTAATGTTAAGACAGACTTTAGACAAAAGTTGGATCTTAATCATGGCTTAGGCACCCCTTATTTTTGGGGCGTGCACAGAAAGTATAACTATGACTGGGATCCTCCTTATACATCTTTCTCTTCAGGCACAGGCGTTCACCTCGGGTCCATAGAGCAAGAGCATAAAACAGCATGGACAACATTTATCTTAGACACTTCTAAGGGCTTAACTAGAGCGGGAATAGAACGAATAAACGACTCTATTCGTAATTACGTTTGGTGTTTGCTAGGTTCACAAGCACAGACAAGATCGAGCATAACTAATCCTTCTACTGGCTTTGATGCACAAAAACAATACTTAGCAAATTTAGAGGACGCCATTAATTCTACAGTTGATTTGCCTTCAAGTATTAAAAGGTACCAACATGTTTTACAATACGCAAGATCGAAAGTAGACTTTGCTGTTGGCACTGGTTTATACATGCTACCTTCTGACCTCAGACTCCAGGTAGGAACAATAATAAACTACAACAATGAAATCCTTGTGGCAGGCAATGAACAGAAGGTCGGAAAAAAACGACATAAATTCTGAGCCAGTAATATTGCAAACAATAAAAAAACAAGATGACCCCCAAGATTAAGTCATCCAATCCCCGAGGTCCAAAGCCCGAAGACTGTTGAAGACCGCAAAAAAAGTAATGACCATGAATATGAAAAGACAGCACTTGTTATTGGATTAACTGGCCTAGGATTACTTGGTCTTTATCTTACTAAATAGTAACCCAACTATTAAGAGAACTAATGCCCATAAGTGCTCGGCCATAAAGCCAACTACTTTGCTTGCAGTAGACAAAAGCCAGCTAACGATACTCCCTAATATAAACCCGGCAAAGAGTCTATAGCTTTACCGGCTAATTTTTTTTAATAAACTCGCAAGATGATTAAGTTGTTTTTTTTACCCATGATTTATCAGGTGGAGGCGATGGTGGTGGAGGCACTGAACTTTGACCACCGCCGCCTGTAATAGCCAACACCAGCGTACTTATTGCAAATCCTAAGGCTGTTATAACGCTTGCTAATGTGACTCCCTGCTCTCTAAACAGCGTTTTATTCGTTCTGCTAGCGTTGTGTTTTCATATAAATTTGTTTGGATAGTTTCTCTTACTTCGCTCACTTTAGTTTGTAATTGTTCTCGGTTAGTATTCAACGCTTCTAGTCTAGCTAATCTTTCTATATTAAGTTCATCTAGTCTTTGTTCTATTCTTTCTTTAACATCACGCCCTAAGTTGGCGTCGTCAGCCTCAGCGAGTTTTTCTATTTCTTTTTCTATATGCTCCTTTAGTTCAGTCAGTTTTGCTAAATTGTTTAATAATTCCCCATTGATGGTTCTTAAAGCACGATCAAGGGCTAATAATTCTCTCTCAGGTAGCCGTGGTTCGCGTATTGTTTTTAATGCTGTTTCTTCTTCTTCAGTGAGTTCTGCTATTGTATTTATTGTTTCGACTGTTGTTGGACTTAAATCTTCATGTGGCATGTTTTGTATTTGGTTAGCTGTTGGGAGTTCTTGCAGTGCGTTTTGAAGTTCAGCAACTTTATCTGGATCTAATTTTGGTTTAGCAAGGCCAAAGCGATTTTGATCGCTTACACTGAGCTTTTGTCTAATTGTACCTATGGCTAAAAACTTTGATGGGTCTTGTTTATGCGTAAGCCGAACAAGTTCTCCTTTGTCGTTTCTCACAAACAAATGGTTATTTTCTAGTTCAAATCATTAGGGTCTATAAAGTCGGGAGGTTTTGTCCTAAACTTTTGTAAAATGCTCCGACCGCACTTTCTGTTAATTCACGCCGCAATGAGAACGTTGAGCGATGTTGTTCCAAAGGAGTCCTTTCACTCATGTTGTCTCCAGCATCCAAAACAGCTAAATCTTCATCTTCAATGCCTGCCATGTTTTAAATAATTAACTTTTTATTTTGTTTTATAAAAATGTCACAAGTATATGGCTCGATTCTTAACCCGTATAGAAGCCTGAAAGAGCCTTTGGCGTGAAGGGAAATAAGCGGAATATTACTGTTCCAAATAATCCATCTACTATTGATGCAGATCAAATTCTTACTGTTAAATTTCCAGACCTAGGAGCGGAATGAAGTGATTGTGCCAGGCTCTGCGCGTCTTACTTTCAAAATAGAACTCGCTTCAACAACAGACCCAAACAGGACAGTTGTACAGAATCTGGGGCGGGCAATCGTTAAAAAAATTTCTATAAAACTTGAGGGGAAGGAAATATTTTCTTTACATAATGCAGACATATTTTTAACCTATTCTGATCTATGGCTAACCGAGAATGAAAGGGCTGATCTTGCGTTTCAAGGAATAGATAATGAAGAAGCACTAAAACATAGAATAGGCGCCGCAGATGCTAATAAAGCCGGCAAAAAGTATGTGGCTGTAAATTTTGCGTATGGAAATCGCTTTTTCATACCCCTAATTTTGAGTTGTTAAAAGCGCATGCCCCATACTTTCAAGGAGCATTAAAAGACAGATTGTCATATGAACTAACTTTTAATGAATACAAACGTGTTATCAGATCAACAGACACCGAAGCAAAGTACAGCATTTCTGACATCTCGTTAGAGTTTGACGTTGTTAGCAACCCTAATTTAGCAAGGCTGATTGAGCAACAATATCAGTCAAAATTAGCAATATATTACGAAAGAGTGATTCATCATACAACATACCCTAGAAGCAAGGCAGACACTATATGGAATTTTAGTTTTAGTGTCGCAGCAAGATCGCTTAAAGGTATTTTATTGCTGTGTGAAGATGAAGAACCATTCGAAAGAGGAAGTGAAAAGTTTATTAATCCTAAAATAACGAAAGTACAATGTACAATTGAGGGTAGTCCTAACCAAATCTACGCTAGCGGGCTTAAACCTTATCAACATTTTGATGAAATAAGAAAACTGTTTGGAGGCGGGAGGTGTAGAAATCCAACAGTTGACCTTGTGTCTAAAGATCTACACCTTCACAATGTTAGACTCGATGATTATTTAACAACGAAATACGGCTTATGGATTGACCAAAGGGTCGACAGAGGATAATCACTTGCATGGAAGTGGAGAACGGTTAAAGACGTAATAAACATTCAAATTGATAAAGAAAAAGATGGCGATAAACCCCTTAATGCACATTTATTTTTAATATATGATGCGCAGCTGAATATTCAAAATAACAGATTAAAAGAACCACTAATATACTAAATTATTTTTTTATTTTTAAAAAAGCATGTCTGTTAAGCATTATCCAAATGTGCCTACAGCGTCAGAGTCGCCAAATGAAGGGATAGTAGAAAACCCTAGCATAAAAACCTTCAGATTAACAAACATTACACAAATGCAACAAAAACTAGAGCAGGACCTTTCAAAATACAGCAAAACCAAACGAAGGTATTCTGCTGCCTTTAATGCTGTTACCTATGTTAATACTGGAGCATCGACTATAAGCGCTGCATCAGCAGGAACGAGTGTTGGTCTCTTAGCAACAGGCGTAGGTGCACCCGCAGCTTTACCTCTAGGTGGTTTGTCTTTAGCTCTTGGCCTGTGTTCATTAGCTGTAGGTGCTGCTAGCAAAAAATTAAAAACTAAACTCCAAAAGCACACAGCTATGGGTTTAACTAATAACAGCTAAACTTAGTTCCTTTAAGCTGACAATAATAAAGCATTAGCTGACTCAAACATCACGGATGAAGAATTTAGCCGTTTACAGGCTGATTTTAATGACTACAAAAGACAAAAGTTTGATCTTCAAAGAAAGGTAAGGACAAGTTTTTCTCAACACCAGACACTGAGCAGATAAAAAAGGAATGTTTAAAAAAGTAAACGAAACATTAAACTCTGTTCTAAACAGCTCACATTAACAACGCCAAAGGGGGTTTAAAACTTTAGTTTATGAGTCTAAGCACAAAAAGACCATCGATATTGATTAATTATTTTTTTAATTTAAATAAATATTTTGAGTTAGAAAAGAAACTCAGCATGGATAAGATATATGAAGGCCCAGACGAATTGTTTGAAGCAATGCGTAAGGAAGAAGATTTAACAAGAGCACTGAATGATATTGATTTAGAAGTCATTGATCCAGCAAACGTACGGCAAGTGTTGGTCATGCTATTTCTCAAGTTCCAGGGAAACTAACAATAGGCCCACCGGTTAAAGTAATGTTAGCTGTTTTAATCGACTATGTAACAATAAATGAAGAAAATCTAGAAGGGTCTCGACTAAACAACAGACTATTCTTTCTCATAATGACTTAACCCCTGGTTGGGCAGACGAACTGCTTACACAGTTTGATGTGGCCGCTGAAGAGCCAAAATGAGAGGCTCTGGTTGGTCAGAGGGCGAAGTCCTAGAGATCAGATTAAAACAGTCTAAGTATGCGCCGATTGTTGGTAAGGCGTACATTCCACTACCTCCACATTGGTAGCGAAAAGAGCAGTTCTAAACATAAAGAATTCGGACAACAAATGTTTTATGTGGTGTGTTCTCGCAAGGCTGCATTATATCCGCAAAAACGCAGAGAGAGTATCTAACTATCAGCCTTACATCAATGATCTTAACTTCAATGGAATATCCTTTCCCGTTAGCGTGGATAAAATTGATCAGTTTGAAGAACAAAACAAACCAATAACTGTCAATATCTACACATGGGATGAGGAAACAAATCTACAGCCTATTAAAGTGTCTAAGAACAGTCCAACGATTGGCGAGCCAGACAAAAGCCATGTTGACTTACTACTGATGCTTTCACCAGCGGGGCTACCGCATTACACATTGATACGAACAATGAGTAAACTAATGCAGCATACTTCAAAAGATGGGCACAAACAAGAATTCTGTAGAAAATGTTTTAACAAGAATTCCATCTGTTAAAGCGGCGAGTGAACATAAGAAACACTGTATTGGTCCAGTTGACTGTAATACAGAACTAATTACACCCCCACCAGGATCTAAAGTTAGTTTTAAGAACTGGAAACGGATGCAAACGAGCCCATATGTTGTTTACGCAGACTTCGAATCACTCATTGTTCCTTATGAGGGGCCAACCCCACAGAAACTTCCAAAAACAGCCTTTGTGAGTAATCATCAGATTTGTTCATTTGCCTTCATTATTGTCAGGTCGGATGGCGCCCATTCAAAGCCAGAATTGTATAGAGGACCTGATGCTGCAGAATACTTCTTAGAACGCATGCAGAAAGTGCGCAATGATTATTCTAATGAACTGAATTTATCTGAAATCATAATGACACCTGAAGACCAAGAACAGTATGACTCAGCCACACATTGTTGGATTTGTGGTTTAGAACTCAGTGAAGAAGCAACAAATCCGACAGTAAGAGACCATGATCACATTAGTGGAAAGTTCAGAGGAGCAGCACACAGTAAATGCAATCTTCAACTAAAGTTTGAACCAAAGACATGGAAGCTGCCTATATTCTTTCACAACTTGCGAGGTTACGACTCTCATCTTATAATGAAAGCAGTAACCGACGCCTTCAGGGTAACATGCATTGCACAGTCATCGGAAAAGTACATGTGTTTCACTTTAAATAACATGTCTTTTTATGACTCTATGCAACACCTGATGGATCATTAGAGTCGCTGGCTATGTCCTTAAAGTCCTGCCCAATAACAGAAGAATATTTTGACCCAACTCTCGTTAGAAAGGGCGTTTACCCTTATGAGTACAGGAACAGTTGGGAAAGGTTTGACGAAGATACACTTCCTCCTAAAGACGCTTCTTTCTAGTCTTAGGGGAAAAGGTCATCAGCGATTACTGATTACCAGCATGCTAAAGATGCCGGGCAGAAGTTAGAGTGTAAAACGATGGGAGACTATCATGATCATACTTAAAGGGCAGATGTATGTTTGTTGGCGGACGTCTTTAAAATTATAGGAAGACCTGCATGAAACATTTTTAGCCGGGAAACCTGCGCATTATATTTCTGCGCCTGGGATGAGTTGGGACGCTTTCTTAAAATTTACTGGAGTACAGATTGATTTTATTGTCTGCCTCCCAAATGATTCAGATGATTGAAAACGGATTGCGGGGGGAATTAGTATGGCGTCGCACCATTACTGAAAAGCAAACAACAAATACTTGGACGACTATGACCAAGTAAAAGGTCTAACTATCTCATGTATTTAGATGCAAAACAATCTGTGGTTGGGCAAATGGCGCAATCACTTCCATTACGCAACTTTAAATGTACACAGATAATACGAATAATATTCAAAAAGCATTAAAGTGGTTGAGCATTTTGACGCCAGATCAACAGCGTGGTTTCATTCTAGAAGTTGACTTAGAAATATCCTACGAACTCCATGACCTCATAATGACTATCCATTGGCGCAGAAAGCCTAAAGATGGCAAAAACAGAACCGCCTAAACTTGTGCCTAATTTTCGCGGCAAAAAAAATTATGTCTGTCATTACAGACTTCTACAATTTTATTTAAGACATGGTTTGAAGTTGACAGCTGTTCTTCGTATAATTGCTTTTGATCAAGAACAGTTCATAAACCATACATCATGAAGAACACTGATCTCAGAACTAAATCCGCGATGCTTCAGAAAAAGACTTTTTAAAGCTGATGAACAACACTGTTTTGGAAAGACTAGGAGAATCCGCACAAGCGTAAAGATGTTAGATTGGTCACCGAGAGAACGAAGCAATTAAGCTGACTTCAAAACCCTAATTATCAGGACTTCAGAAATTTCATGATCAGCTTTTTGGTATAATAATGAAAAAAAAGAAAAGTCAAATTGGATAAGCCCGTTTTTATTGGTTTACTGTTTAGAATTATCAAAGCTTTTGATGTTAAATTTCTTTACGACTACTTAAGCCCTTTGTATCCTGAGTCCAGAGTGCTTTACACAGATACAGATAGTTTTGTTATAGATACCCTACTGAAGACATCTATAAAGACATGGAATAGAAGTAGCTAAAGGGCAAGCAGGATGGTATGACACATCTGATTACCCTAAGATTCGCCTTTGCATTCAATTACTAACAAGAAGGTTTTAGGAAAGATGAAGGATGATTATCTGGAAAGGTGATCAAGGAGTTTGTTGGGTTAAGGTAAAAAATGTACAGTATTTCAAGCCAGGAGAAAACCATCAAAAAAGCAAAGGGAATATCTCGCGTGTTGTGCAGTCGAGCATATCGCATGACAACTACAAAGAAGCATTGTTCAATAAACATACTTTTCATCATGACAACGTAAAACTACGATCTAATCTACACGAGATCAACACAACTGTTGTAACAAAGAAGTCATTAGATAGAACAAACACAAAACGAGTATTTGTTTAAACCAGAGTTTTCATATGCAATCGGGCATTGGAGAACGGCATAATTATATATCTTCTTCGGGTATATATTCGGGGCCATATTTTTCATCAACTTTATCTATAAAATCAATCATATCATCCTCCAATTCATTCAAAATTTTTCTCATGTTTGCTTGATGCGCTCGAATTTTTTTTATTATTTCAAGATATTCTTTATCCCATTTTTGATAGTCAAAATTTGGGATTTGGGGTTGTAGGTGATCTGGATGCAATTGCCATGTGCTGATGAGTCCTCGCAAATGTTGCACTAATAGCAGAACCAAATCAAATGATTCTTTTATTAATTCGAAGGTCTTTTCATTTATCATTCTTGTATCATTCTGCGCTTCCTTCTGAGCTTCCATTTTAGACTCAAATATATTTACGTAAATTAATTAAGCGGAACTGTGTCTGGTGGGATTATCTGCAGTTCTTCTTTCACAAAAGATCTTTGAGGAGCTGGTTGTTTTGTTGTGTCAGTTTCTCGTAAATAATACACGGCGGATTCATCTTTACAATTCTTTTATTTCATATGATCAACACTCCAAACTGGATGGGTTGCCCTGATGCGAGTGTCCCCTTCTGCTTCCCCCGGTAAATAAAGGTACCTTACTTTCAAACCAAACGCAATAGTTTGCTGGATGAAGACTCTCCTTCAACAGCATTTATTGTTTGTTTTTTGATTGCTTGTACTGGTTTTAGACCCGTTAATTTTTAAATTCTTCATTATTCATTGCACGAAGAACTGAGGGCAGTCTTCTAACCCATTCTGTGTTGCGAGAATTGTCAATAAGCTCTCTGTGATACTGGTAGGAGAAAAGTCTTTCGGCTAACTGTTTGTTAAAGTTTTCAACTAAAGCCTGTGATCTGTGAACTCCTGGAATGCCTCTTTTAATGGTAACTCTATGTTTTAACAATAATTGATTCACTCGGCCTTTAAATTCTTTTCCATCATCGACTTGAATCATGCGAGGATAAGTTAAGGGGCCTCGTTGGTATATCAGTTGTATAGAAACCAGCAACAGCAGAGCACTCTTTTGTGTTAATGGTTCCGCATCTTTGTATCTTGAAGCTATGTCAATGACTGTAAGTGCGTACTTAAATCTTTTTCGTCTAATCGTATCATGGGGTTAAATATAGAAGGTCCATTTGATGGGTGTCGTTCGGTATTGTATTCACAAAGTGTGGTCTCTGTATTCGTCTAGGCGCAGGTAAATAAATTTGCCAAATCGCTTGTTTAGATAACCATTCCTTTGCTGTTTGTTCACTGACACCAGCTGCTTGGCTTAGCTTTTTGATTGCTGTAATTCCCTTCCAATATCCTTTTGGCGAATAATAGATTTTGTTCATTTTTTATTCAGCCAATATTATGCGCAACAAAATACACAACGGTCATGCAAAGACAATAAACGCGATTTCTTGCATCTTTTGTTTTTCTGATGGATGATAAAAGTCACTGAATTTTGGTGGGGGCAATGTTTCGATTGGTTTGCCTGTTACTAGATAATACTCTTTTATCGCTTGATCAACATCTTTAAATGTGTAAGCTGCATATCCCTGTTTTTTCAGTTTGTCGTTAATAAAATCCAACTGCTCAATTCTCTGCTTTTCATAGTGATCTTGTGCTGCAGCTAGTTGCTCCATAGCTTTGTTATGTCTTTTTCTCTCGCCGTCATCTCGCAGTTTACTAAATGCGTAATTACTTCCGCTAAAAGCAAGCGCATTCACCACTGCGCCACCTATCATCATTACGAGTGAAGCCATTTTTTATAATGTATTTTTTTAATTTTATATATTGATACTATCAGGAATTATTCCTTGCTTAACTAGAAAATCTTTCGTAGCAAATGAAGCTGTAATAACAGCAATCAGTTTTGCTGAGTCTTCAAAGTCTAGTTTGCCAAGATCTGTTGGTTTTATTTTTAACAAGCTTTTACCAAGCATTGTGTATCCTACACTTCAGCCCTGATATGGCCCTTTGCGGTCGGCTGGGCTATAAGCAACATTATCTTATCTTATCCTACACTTAGACCTCCAATAACAGCAGAATGGTATACAAGGTTGGCGACAGTTTTTTCGGTGCTCATTTTAAAAAAATAAAATAATTATAATTAATAAAAACATGAACAGCGACGATCTATTAAACCTTCCTGAACTTATGAATGATCAAGTTGATGACCAAGCTATTATGCCCAAAAAGGAAAGGCTGTATTCTTTGGCAGCATGTGGAAAAACAAAACAGTTCCTCGGAAATGAATTCAGCATAGAACAGATTCAACAGATGTCGCCACAAGACATTGAAAAGTATCACAACAGGTATGAAGCGCAACTAGGATCGAGAATGGTAAAAAGTGTTGGGCAAACGGTTCTTAGTTTGTACACTAAACTAGTTAGTAGATTTGCTCCCATTGATTCTGAACAAGACTTTATGTATGATTTAATGCAAGATCCAGTTTTAACTAAGACATTAGAGTCTCTAGGGTGCGATCTGTATTACAGATTTGGAACATTATTGTCGCCAGTGATTGCGGGATTAATTACTTTTAATCATATAGATTTTGTTTCCCTTCAAAATGACCGAGCCAGAAAATCAGCAGAATCAGAAAACATTGAATCCGGTGGAGAAAGTAACTAAAAAGCATCCTCATCCTGGACGTGTTGAAGCAGGAAAAAAATTAGCAGAGTGGAACAGACAAAAAAAATTAATGTTACAATCACAGAATATAACTCATAATAAAAACATAACACCGCCAACGCCAGCAGCTGTTTCAATGCCAGCTCCAGAACAAGAACAAGTTAATTCAAGGCCTACAACGCCAAAGTCTTCATGGAATATTGAACTTAAAACTGTTGTCATTTTTGGCGCCCTTGCTGCTGTTGGGGGTGGTTATTACGGTTATAAAATATATAAACAATGGCAACAAGAACCAAAGCAGTCAAAAGAATCTGAACCACTAAATACAGAAGACAAAAGCATGCCAGAACCACCAACAACAAAAGATAATTTTGATCCATTTCAAATGGAATAATATTTTAAGAACTTAATTTTAAAATTTTTGTTTTTTTGATAAAATTGATCATGGCGTATTATAAAATGATGGAGTCAATAAATAAAGACATGGAGTCTATAAAAGACATTTCCATAGACCAGAATTGTAATCAATGCGGTTGCTTAGGATGTAAGAACTTCATTAAGATCTATGCTGACCGATCTTGCGCAGAGGACGCTGAGCAAGACATCCTCAACGATGACGCGTTTTTTTGAGGCGTGTGTGTACTATATTAGGCATCTACTATTTAAGACAAAAACATAGATTGTATTGTTTTTTTGATAATTATAAGATAACTTGAATAAGAACTTGGTTGTACTTAGAGGATGACTTAGTTATGATCTTGAGGTGACTTAAGTATGAACTTGAGGTGACTTGATCAAGAACTTATTAAGAACTTGAGGTAACTTAATTAAGAACTTAATTAAGAACTTAATTAAGAACTTGGGGTGACTTGATTAAAAACTTAATTAAGGACTTGGGGTGACTTAATTAAGAACTCAATTAAGGGCTTGGGGTGACTTGGGGTGACTTGGGGTGAAGGCGTCAAGTGTTTCAAAGTGGAAGGTTGCCAAAAAAGTGGAACTACTAGGACCACTTCTTGGGGCGACAGGGTGGAGCGCCAGTTCTCTCTCACTGCCAAGGTGAAATAGAAGCCGATGATTGGCATCTATGGTCGCCCTTCGCGCCACACAGCGGCGTGCCCCTCTCTCTCTTTCTGCTAATAACCTTTGACCGCTCGCGCTAGAAAAACGTCTTGCCACTGTGGCCTTTAACCTCTCCAGGGTGGAGAGATAGTTCTCTCTCACTGCTAATGTCAGAACTATTTTTAGATACCGTTCGGATCCGAACGGTTTTACCAGAGCAGGTTGGTTTTACCTCGTTAATGCGAACAGTGCTACGCGCCTCTCACCTATTTCACAAAGAGTTTCACAAAGAGTTTAAACTCTCCTCTTTTTCATCCGGGCTTAGAACCAGCATTGGCGGAGTTAGCGTTTTTGGCGGCTCTTAATTGCCAGGTAGTAAACCTGTCACTGAACATTTGGAGCTTTTTGAATAAAACAGCGCCATTTTTAAAAAAATAGAATCATTTTCTTCAAAAGGCAAAAGCTTATCAAAGTTATCAACATCTCTTTCAAATATATTGGCTAAATCTCTGTCTTAAATTAACAAGCTTTCAAGGTGCTTGTGTAGTTCATCAATAGTAGGTTCTCGTTTTTTTCTTTCTCCTCACCTTCCAAAAAAGCAATACTTCTCTTTGGCTTAGGAGTTAAAGCAATAGGTCCGCCTGATTTTCTTTTGTTTAAATACTCCGCCATACAGTTGTAGTGAAACACATTATCACCTATAGCAAGAAGTTGTTTCTCTGAGAACAAAACACAACCGTCTCCATTGGAAGTCGTCGCTAAACTGAGTGGCTGATTCAAGATCGTCATGTCCGGTCACATGGTATTACGCCTTGTGCCAAGTCAGAAGACCAACACGGCAAATTAAGTAATCAGATGTCGACCTAATGACAGACCTCGGCAGTATTCTGATAGTGCGGAGTCCTTAGGCAGGTCGACAATTAGCAATTAAAGGCTTACCTGCTCCACCGTTTGTATATGGGGCGTGTTCAGCGACTGCTGTTTTTCCCCTACGTCACTCTATGGGGTGCGTTCAGCCACTGCTGCTTTCCCCTACGTTACTCTCTGAAAAGTTTAGTAAATTAGTATTGAAAACGGATTATTAAAGTCTTACTTGTCAGAGAACTATAAAATACCAATCCTAGGTCACTTCGCCCGAAAACTAGTTTGAGGGCAAAGTGAGTTAGGATTGGTATTTTATAGTTCTCTAGTGTTCATAAAACTGTTTTATA
>CM031600.1:591328-595309 GCA_018398815.1 Conus ventricosus
ACAGCTTGCGATGTGACGGGCTCTGCTGTCGTCTCCAACACAATTATGCTATGTCTCCAAACAGATCTCCAAGGCATTCCTCTGTAGGGAAGCATTGTCTGCGCTTGGCATTATACTCCCTACATTCCCTGTTCCAGAGCCAAGCCACGCTGCATGGCAACCTCATCAGAGACAGTTGAGACAACATGCTCCTGCCCGAAGCGCAGTAGTACACCACCACCCAAGCCCACACAGCTCCCCCCCGGCCTGTCCGCCACGAAAGACGATGTAGAGGCCCTTAAACAGTGGCTCCTGGATTATTATGCTGCAACGACCTTCAACACTTGTGAACATCAGCCCCTTCCCCCTCATGTCAGGTGAACCCTTGGAGCTCCACGTCAATCCCGATGCCAAGCCTGTCGCCATCCACAAACCTGCTCTTGTCCCCATCCATTGGCAAGACCAGGTGAAGGCAGACCTGGAACGAGATGTGCGCTTAGGCGTCCTTGAACGTGTTGGCCCCAATACCCCTGTTACTTGGTGCTCACGGATGGTTGTGACTGCCAAAGCGGATGGCTCTCCACGGCGCACAGTGGACCTCCAACCCCAAAAGTCAAAACCGTCAGTCTGTTCGGCAAACTCATCATGTTCCTACCCCATTTAATCTCGCCGACCGCGTCCCACAAGGCACCATAAAGACTGTCACAGATGCATGGAATGGGTACCACTCAATCCCCATTCGGGCAGAGGACTGCCAATATCACCACCTTCATCACTCCATGGGGTCGCTTCCGTTACAAAGTTGCACCCCAAGGCTTCCTTGCCAGCGGCGATGGCTACACGCAGCGTTTTGATGCCATCATAGCCGACTTCCCTGACAAGGTCAAATGTGTGGATGATACCTGCATGTGGTCACCGGACATTGAGTCTGCTTTCATCCAAGCTTGCAGCTGGCTAGACCTGTGTGCTCGCAATGGGATCACACTCAATCCCAAGAAATTTCAGTTTGCCCAAGACACTGTGCAATTTGCAGGGTTCACTATCACCTCCACAAACATCTGCCCAAGCCCCAAGTTCCTTGACACCATTCGCAACTACCCCACCCCCTCAGACATTTCAGGCGCCAGAGGGTGGTTTGGCTTGGTGAACCAGGGAGCTTATGCCTTCTCGATGGCGAAACAGATGAAACCCTTTCGCCACTTGCTGAGGCCTTCAACCCCATTTCGATGGACGGAGGAACTGGATCGGCTCTTCCAGCAGTCCAAGGAGGTCATCATCAACGAGATGAAGGAAGGAGTGAGACTCTTTGACCCCTCACGCCCCACCTGCCTCGCCACAGACTGGTCCAATGATGGCATTGGCTTCTTCCTACTCCAAAAACACTGCTCTTGTGCGCCTACCACCCCGAAATGCTGTCGTGATGGATGGAAGCTGTGTCTGGTCGGCAGCAGATTCACCACACCTGCTGAGAGCCGCTATGCTCCCATTGAAGGCGAGGTGCTAGCAGTCGCATATGCCCTCCACCAGACACGTTACTACATCTAGGGTGCACTGACCTCTTTGTTGCCACGGACCACAAACCGCTTCTACAAATCTTGAATGATCGATCTCTTGCAGACATCCACAACAGACGTCTCTTAAACCTTAAAGAGAAAACCCTACCATACCGATTTGAAGTGGTGTACGTGTCAGGCAAGAAGAACCTGGGCCCCGATGCCGCTTCCAGACACCCAGCTGATCAGTCCGAGGCACCCGGCTTGGGCGGTGACCCTTCGGAGCTGAACTCGGTTTCCTTTCACCAGGAAGCCCTGAAACACCTCAGAGACGGCGACAGCATGGATGAAGCAAATGACCCCTCCACATCACAGCTGCAGCTGTCGCCCTGTGTGCCCTGGACAGTCGCCAAGTTGTTACATGGAACATGGTGGAGGAGGCCACAGCTTCCGACCCCACCTTCCGGCAGCTCGTCCAGCTCATTGAAGAGGGCTTTCCATCCAACTGCAGACAGGTCCCAGCTACTCTGCGCCCCCTTCCACAGGTTCAGTAGCAGCCTCTGTGTTGTTGACGGTGTTGTTCTGATGGGCCAGAGGGTCGTCATTCACCCTCTCTCCGTCCTACCATCCTGCAGTCCCTCCATGCGGCACACCAGGGCGTCAACATCATGTGTACCCGAGCACAGGACTCTGTTTATTGGCCGAACATCACTGTTGATATCACCCGTGTCCGAGAGGAGTGCACCCACTGTCACCGCATGGCAAATCCAATCCCATGCAGCCACCATCAGACAACAGGCTACCAGATTACCCATTCCAGATGGTTTGCAGTGACTACTTCACATACAACAACACAGACTACGTTGTCATTGTGGACAGGTACTCCCAATGGTCTACAGGTCCGAATCGGGAGCTGATGGCCTCATCCGACGCCTTCGAGAAACATTTGCCACTTTTGGCATCCCAGAGGAACTCACCAGCGACGGAGGACCCCAGTTCACTTCAGGCAAAACACAGAGTTTCCTGAAGTCCTGGGGAGTCCATCACAGGATCACTTCTGTTAGCTTTCCTCATGCTAACTGCCGGGCTGAGTTGGCTGTGAAAACTGTAAAACGCATGCTTGTGGACACAACATCGGCCCAACTGGTTCTTTGGATGTGGACAAATCCAAAGGGCCATTCTTATTTACAGGAACACTATCGATCCCGAGACCAGGACATCCCCCGCAATGGTTCTTTTTGGCAGACCCATGCGTGATGCAATCCCCATCCCGCTGGGCAGATACACACCCCATGAAGCCTGGAGGGACCTCATGACCCAGAGGGAAGCTGCCCTGGCGAAGAGACACTCTCAGCAGCATGAACGCTGGAGTGAACATACACATCGCCTCCCTCCTCTCATGGTAGGCGATCACGTATACCTGCAAAACCTGCGTGGCAACTACCCTAGACGGTGGGAACGCACTGGCATTGTGGTGGAAGTTCGCCAACACCATCAGTACGTTATCCGTGTTGATGGGTCAGGCGAGTCACCATCCGGAATCGCCAACACTGCGGAAGTTCATCCCGTTTCACCACAACGTGCATCCATTCCCCCACACCCCTTACACCCCACCAGTCACCTCACCTGATGTCCGACCCACATCCCCCGAGCACCCATTGCCACCGCCAGTGGCACCTCCACGTGTGGCCTCCGCTCCGGACGCCCTGCCAACATCCGACACACGGCAGCCACCGACACCTGCTCCGGCCTCACCTGTCCCAGCCCCTTCCGATCCACACACCCTGCAGCATTGGACTGGGACATCCCCAACAGATGGCAGCCTGACCCCTAAGGACTCTGGTGTGGCACTATCTTCACCGACAAAGAGACGAGTACCCCGGTCCCTCGCCTGACTATTACCCTTCAACCAGCCAGGCATGAAGGAGCTCTCTGCACCTGGTACCTCCAGGCGTGGGGTGCCTCTCGCAGAATAACATTTTCCAAGACGCTGGAACACTGGGCGACAGTGACATTAATCTTTTAGTCTTTCTGCGCCCATTACACTTGCCCCTAGGGAAGGGGGAGAGACAGTGGACAGTATTATTAATGTGTTTTCGTTTGGCACAGAGTTATATATTCAGTTTTCATAGAAGTTATAAGAAGGTTGGACAAGCATAGATTTTGTTTGTTTTAATCGTACCCGTTAAAACTTACCCCTGGGGGAGGGAGATAGATAGTAACCCTGTGGTAGTGTGTCCATATTTCAGATACAGTAGCCGTCATCCTATGACTCCGAGGAAGGTGACTACAATCATCTTTTAATACCTTTCCTGCTCACCTGAACTCCTGCAAGGATGTGCCCAAACATGTCATCATCATTGCATAATTTATACTCCACAGTGTAAACTTCCTTCATTGTAGAGAAAACAGTGGTGTGAGGTTTGTTGATGACGCTCCGTCCAAATGGAAAAAAACTGCCTCTCCATGCCATTCGAAAACAACGAATTTCCTGAAGTCTGACCAGATC
>CM031600.1:595409-610120 GCA_018398815.1 Conus ventricosus
GGGGGGGGGGGGGGGGGGGGGGACAGGACAGTTGTGGTGTGCTGGAGAAAGAATTTCCATCTGGTCCGTTTTTTGTTTTGTTTTTTAAAACTTTGAGCTGATGTCTGGTCACAATCTTCCTAGCTCAGTAGAAGCAGTTCCACTTGATGTTTTTAAACAGTTGGCACACCCACTGAATGGAAGAATGGATTCTTCAAGTTCAGCCTTTTCCCCATAAGGCACGCGAGGATGGAGACTGGGAATTTGTTGAGTTACCAAGTTGTATTCTGTAGAGAAGCAACAGGTTAGACTGGAAATTATCCTGGGGGAAAGTAATCTAATTTTCTCATTTCAAAAAGGAAAAAAAAGAAAAAAAAACCACCGTTCCAGACCTCTGGGACTACTAATACATTTGCCCTAGAAAAGGGTAGTGCTTAGAGAGCACTACATTGCCTGTGTTACATCTGCTAAACGTGAATTCCAAATGTGAGTGGTAAAGACATATGGACACGAACCTCTGCCACCACATGAAAAACGCCTGCCACCAGGGAATGCCGTGACTGTGTGACAGGGCTGAGCTTTAACGTTCGCCAACTCGCCAATGGCCCCTAAAATTGGAGTCGGGCGAACTCAATTTACAGTACCATTCGCCCGGCTGGCGACCTAAAAATCACCGCCAGTGATTCTGTACCTGTACCAGACCTGCCTACCCTTCCGTAATCGTCCGTAATCTTACGGAAATTAAACCCCCATTACGGAGGTACGATTTTCCGTGCGAAATTACGGAAAAGAAAATTGAAAAACTACGCAAATTCCAGACTCGAAAATTGTCAACTGCTAGACCTTTCCGAGACCACAGAGTAACTTCCCTTGACTCAAGCCGAAACCACAGATGGTTCGGAACTTGCGATTGGTCAATGTGGTGCTGTGGGCCAACACGACGCGCCATCACATCTGTGCGCGCCATTCGAAGCCTTTTGTTCAGCCATTGTAAGACAAAGTTTCAACCGATTTTTTGCCGCGATTGTGAAAAATGGCGGAGAAATCTTCTAAACGTTTGCATGAAACCGACGACGAGGGTTCGAAAACCACTGTGCCACAACGGGAAGAAGGCGAAGAAGCAAGTGTTCCGAAGTAAAAAACACGCGGACTTGGCCTTGTCTTTTGCAATCCAAAAAACATGGACCTGGATTTGTATACTGCTCGGTGTGCAATTCAGACTTCTCCATCGGACATGGGGGAGCAAATGACTGCAAGCGCCTATATCTGGGGGAAAATGCACAAAGAGACAGCTGCCAGTGCCTCCAGTCAGAAGATCACATCGTTGTTTACGAATCCAGCGAGAGCAGCCGTCAGACCCACACACGGAAGATCACCAACGCAGAAAGACTGTTGTGTAAGCTGATCTGCGGAAACAACTTGTCCCTGAGCTGTGCTGACAAGATAGTGGCGAAAATGAAAAGGATGTTTCCAGACTCAGCAATCTCTCAGGCACATACAAGGCTTAGTGCAACACACACACACACACACACACACACACACATTTTTTTTTTTTTTTTTTTTGGGGGGGGGGGGGGGGGGGGTTGTACATTAGGTTCTTCATCAGTGGTGTCATCTGTGGTGACTGCTGTGTAAGTTACAAAACTGTCAAGTATATCACCTTTGAATTGACCTGAAACTCTGTCTGAGTCTGTCATCAGCCATCATCCCAAGGTATTTTAATTCTGCTTTGTTGCTTTTGTTCCTTTTTTACTGTTTATATTTTTTGTTAAAATGTTTAAAAATGTAGTTGGAGTTTTGTACACTTTATTTGTTCAAAAACGCCGTGTATTACGCGTCCGTGGAATTACTGAAGGAAATGCAAAATTACTGAAAATCTCTGTGGTTATTACTGATGAGCATAACATGAGGTAGGCAGGTCTGCTTTTACACAAACGACATGCCCTGTAAAAACAAACACGCGCCTGCCGACTGCCATCTGTCATCACTGCCGTGCTGGGGCTTTCCCGGCGAGGTTCAGAGTCGCGCGAGACTTGCCATTTCCGCTCTTCGCTTACTTGTTCAGTCGGTTGGTCATGTGGCGCTTTTTAACCGGTGCCTCCAGCAAAAAAAAAAAAAAAAAAAAAGTCAGAAGAAGACAAAAAGAAGCAGAATAAGGAATATGAAGAAGAGAAGAGAGATCGAAAGTGGGTGCCAGGATGGAAGAGGACAGAAACAGGGGCCTGAGGAAGGCAGACCCAAGCTGCTTCACCTTTTTCAACATTGAGGATAAGATAAGATAAGATAATGTTGCTTATAGCCCAGCCGACCGCAGAGGGCCACATCAGGGCTGGACACACTGAGGATGATGATGATGATGATGATGATGATGGCCCTTGGCAGACTGTAGACTGAAGGTGCTTCAGGTACAAAACAGGGACAAATCTTGTCATGACGCTTTTTACTTCTACTAGCCAAATGCTTTTGGATATAAAAGATCTCTTTTTCTTTGTCAGTTATGATATACCTGGGTGGCAATATCAATGACAACTGAAAGTAAATTTGTTTTCCAAAATTAATGAGCAGAAACAGTGTTATTGTTGTTGAAAATAAGCGTGTGTATAAGCTGCAAATTTACGCCTTGGCTTAAGGCTGTGTCAGACCAATTGACATAGGCCAGAACACCAAGGCTACATCAAAATGTTGTTATGCTCTGCATAGTTATGTGGGGATTGTCTTCAGTCGTGACAAGCTCCTAGCATAACATTATCAGTCTCCCAAATCCCCCGAAGTCGGAGTGTGGCTGCCCATGTGGCGGGGTAATCAAAAACGGTCACACACGTAATGTTCTCATCCCAGCTGATGCATTTGTGCCATAGTGTTCAAATGCTTCGGCTGTTCGGATGATCCCTGGAGTCTTTTAGCCAGGGTACGACAACAACAACAACAACAACAGCTGCAAATTTAAAATAGGACTGCATTTTTAATGAAAGGGTCTGGCAACCTGAAAAATTTTCTGGCAACCTCAACCTCCCAGGTTAGGAGCCCGGCTGGCTCCTTAGCCTGGCCTGCTAAATCTCAGCCCTGGTGTGAGCTTTGCAGTGTGCGAGTGGGAAAAGATGTTGATGTTCGGACCGCCTGAATGAACGAGTGCAGTCCAGAGGAGCCAAGACTTGTCCTCTTCCTTTGGATACCTGGCCTTGACGTTGGGGATTGGCACGTCAAGCAAGATAGGGACAAAGTCCAGAGGAGATGAAGAAACGTACATGTGCCGATGCTTTGGATAGTGCGCAAGTGTGTTTTAAAAGTTGAGCTGAGAGGAACCATTAGAACAAATTCATGGACATGAAAATGAAATTCCATGTGTAGGGGGAAAAAACCAATTTTCACCTTGGATGTTGATAAGGATGGAGAGAATTTGCATACCTGCGACAGGTCTGTGTGTGTGCATATGTGTGCGGGGCGACAGGTCTGTGTGTGTGTGCCTATGTGTGCGGGAGCGTGCTGTTGAAATGATGCCCATCTTGTCTTTTCTCCTTTGCACAGCCAGGTGTACATTATTTCAGTTGGACATCCCTGTACAGAGGATTTAGGCTGGAGAGAGTGCGAGAGCTTGAATGTGCAGGGTGAGTGTGTGTGTGTGTGTGTAGAACTGGTGTGGCCGAATGAAGGTGATGATCAGTCACAGCCTGCCAGTCTCTGCTCTTGGGAGACAGCAGTGCCATTCATTGTGGGAGTCGTTCATTGTACTATTTGGACACAAGTATTTATTGAAGGTGCATGTGAGCAGCGCTACAGCAGAGAGTGTGTTTCTTACTGTCATGTGTGAATTCCAGACGACGTATGCTACACAGTAGTTGAGATCAGTGCTACAGCAGAGAGTGTGTTTCTTACTGTCATGTGTGAATTCCAGACGTATGCTACACAGTAGTTGAGATCAGGGCTACAGCAGAGAGCGTGTTTCTTACCCGTCGTGTGTGAATTCCAGATGTTGTACATGCTACTACATAGTAGTTGAGATTGTGACAGTTTTGGTCTTGGAACAGTTGATTTTTTTTCCTTTTTCTCTAAAGAAGATTGCTGCTTCAGTCCTAAGAAGACCATGCTCTGATGGATATTTATGCCTTGCTTACATACATTCCCAGGTCTTTTGTGCAGAGAAAAAGATGCTTTCTTCTTCTTTATGTTTCACCTGATTGATCATTGGAAAATATGCATGCTTTATGTCGGGTAATTAAATCACTGATGATTGTTTTAGACACCTCTGTGGTGGAAAATGCTGAAAATGTAATTCTGGTGGGTTTTTTTAAAGTTTAAAGCATACATTGACAAATGCCAGGTTAAATCATTAGAATTGCAGGGGTTCCACTGACTTTTTAGTTTTATACGTCAAGAAACGCACGCCTCCGCAAAAATTGCGTCAGCGCTGAAAAAAAATGCGTAACAAAGTAAACTGTACTCACTCCCATCAAACGCCTTGGCTTAAGGCTGTGTCAGACCAATTGACATAGGCCAGAACACCAAGGCTACATGTACATCAAAATGTTGTTATGCTCTGCATAGTTATGTGGGGATTGTCTTCAGTCGTGACAAGCTCCTAGCATAACATTATCAGTCTCCCAAATCCCCCGAAGTCGGAGTGTGGCTGCCCATGTGGCGGGGTAATCAAAAACGGTCACACACGTAATGTTCTCATCCCCAGCTGATGCATTTGTGCCATAGTGTTCAAATACTTCGGCTGTTCGGATGATCCCTGGAGTCTTTTAGCCAGGGTACGACAACAACAACAACAACTCCCATCAAAACAGCTCTGAATCACGCGCCTTAACACCGCTGAAGTGCAGAGCAGCTCGCTGCAGGAAAGCGTTTTCTGTGCCACACGAGTCCGGGCCTTCCGAAAAATGCAAACATGTTTGATTGTCTCTTTGCCATTTTTGCTAAGTAAGCCCGCGAAAACAAGCCGGGTCAGTCAACCTTGATATTATTCCTACACGCTGTGACCACGGTAAAGTTCCCATCAATGGGCGCACTCTGGCATCCAGAATCACGTGGGATGATCGTGTGTGCGTGGGAAGTCATAACGTATTCCGATTGGAAGATGGCACCATCGCAGACGCTGGAAAGATTCCATTTTATTTCGAGGGGAGAAAGGATGAGGCGTTTTGGAACATTCTTGATCTAGCAAAAAGTCAGCCAGTGCCACAGAGTAAAATGTGCACGCACTATCACTAATTGGCGGTGTCAAGCAGTCTGCTGTAGGTCTGTGCCGTGTTTTTGCCCCCCTGACATGAAAACAGGGTCCTGGGAAAATTGCGTCGCTAAAACGCACGGCCGCGAAAAAAAATGCGTAGGAAGGCAGAAAAACGCAATAATTACGCAAAATTTTGCAATAAATGGAACCCCTGAATTGGGAAACTTTTTTTTTCTTTTTTTGTTGTTGTTTTAAATGAAAGTTGCAGTTGTAACTGTGGAGCTTATAGAGATATAGAAGCCAAGCTTAATTAGGAAGAGATGTGGAAATCACGCTTAATTTATGTTTCATTTAAAGTTCCTCAGATTTGAACGAAGGTTGGGTTTTTTTGTTTTTGTTTTTTGTAATCTAAGGTGAGCATGTGGTCAAAGGTATTTGGAGAAGTTGAATGGAGAAGGAACGTGTTAGCTGATTGTGAGGAGCATGTGCATTTTCTCATTGTTCACAAGATCTTTTGGAAGTGATCTTTTTTTTTCTTTTTTTTTTGTATAGCACTAACTCATCCATGCTGTTTTATGGAGTTGGCATTGTTTGTATCCCCCACAAAACCAGTTTGTTTGCTTTTTTATTTTTTGTTTTTTGTTGTTGTTGTTGTTGTTTTTTTTTTAAGAAAATCGCCCTAAATCAACACCAGTTTTTGTTTCTTTAGTTTTCATTGTTTGTTTTACTCTTCAGCATAAGATTTTTTTAGTAGTCTTTGGCTTGAGAGCTTTTTTTTTTCTTTTTTCTTTTAGTTCATGAACATCTGTTTACATTATAGAATCTCACGTGACATTGTTAGGTCAGCATCAGACTAGAAAGAGTTTCACCACAAACTTTAAACAAAGAAAAGGAAAACCCTATTTGGACAGAAGACAGTGTTTCCTTTGTGTCTGTGAGCAGTCACGTGAAGTGTTGTTGTGGAATCTCGTGCTAAATCAACCTCACTTTGTTTATGGTTATTATGACAGAAATTGCCAACATCTTGCACTCGTGACTGACCAATAGCATCCGACGTTTTCAGTTAGCTGTTGTGTTTTGGTTTGGGTTGAGGAATTGGTGTTTCAGTTGTGCATGTTTTGATACGGTATGTGTATTGTTGTTATCAATATCTGTGATCATTTGACCCCCCCATCCTCTTCACCTGACCTGGGGAGGGTTGGGGGGGGGGGGGGGGGGGGGGGATGGGGAGGGGGGGGAAGTTGGTGGAAAGTTATTATTTTGTCAGGGTGGGTCACATGTTAAAGAGTTTCTTTTCTCCTCCTCTATCATCCCTTCCCTGAATCCCCCCAACCATCTAGATTTGTTCCTACCCCCCACCCACCCAATCCCCCTAGTCAGTCAGACTGACAGTTCTCTTGCTACTTAAAACATAAGTTTAAATATTACCTGGTTGGTGGTTCTTTTTATCCCTTTTTTTTGGTGGGGGGGGGGGGGGGGGGGGGGGGGGGGGGGGTGGACACATTGTCTGCCAAAATAACTCGACCAGATGATGAAAATTGGGAGGCCCTATTCTTCTTTGGAGTCAACAGTTAAATGAGCAGAAGCAATAGGTGATGGAGAAATATAAGTTGAAAATTGATAACAGTTCTTAAGATACATATGCTTCCCCCCCCCCCCCCCCCCCCCCCCCCCCCCCCCCCCACCCCCCCCCAAAAAAAAAAAACAAGTTGAAAAGCATTTATCTTGAGTGCTCATCATATCAACGAAAGTAACTTTTTTCTTCTTTTTAACAAGAGGATACCTGGGTAAATTCCACCTTTTTTCTTCTTTTTAACAAGAGGATACTGGGTAAATTCCACCTTTTTTTTTTTGGTTTCTTTTCAGTTGTTGTTCTCAGGATTGAATCGGTGCTCTTGTAACTGAAACTGAAAAGAAACCATTGAAAAGAGGATCAGTGCTCTTGTAACTGAAACTGAAAAGAAACCATTGAAAAGAGGTCACTCTTCAGTTTGGACAAATGCGCAGGCACATGAATACAGACAATAATTATATATACATGTCCTAATTCAGATTTAAACGAAGGTCTGTTGTTGTTTTTTTCATTTCTCAAGTCCAACCTCTTGTTTTGAATTTGTGTGTGGATGTTTTAGCATGGACGCTGGCACTGTTGCACTCTGTTCAGCGTGTGTTTTGTTTTGATCTGTGGGGAGCGTGTGCAGTTGATGTATACAGTTGATGGTGTATACATTCCTTGTTTGGATGCAGAAGTATGTCCATATAAATTGTGTCTTTGAATTTGGGTTCATTTACATTGGTACAGTATTACTGTGCTGTGGGTGTTGCCTGCTAATGTGACGTTTCTATCATCTGGATGTGCTTGATGTTGTTTTTTCCCCACTTAACCAAAACAAACAAACAAAAAGAAGTCTGTCATAGGCGCTAGGCGCTTAACTCTGTGCTAGGATTGTTGTTCACATGGATACAGCTTGTGTTGACAGAAGTTTAGCGTGCAAAGGAGTGTACAAAGTAGTGTGAATGAGTGAGTGTAAGGGATGGTATGGTAGATGGGCAAAATAAGTGTAAAAGCATGTGCAGGAAAGTGCAAATGCATATGTGTACAAGATTGTATGTGTGTGCGCATGACAGAGAGAGGGGAGACCAGAGAGGAGGTTGAGAGATGAGTGTGCAGCCCTGATGTGGCCCTTTGCGGTCGGCTGGGCTATAAGCAACATTATCTTATCTCCTAGATGAGTGTGCTGCTCAGTATGTGTCTGAGAGGGTCAGTGAAAAGAGCTTGTACATAATTTTCACATGGTTACATGCTGTTGTGGGAGGTATTTGGACATATGGTGTGGGTAATGAAAGACTTGATGTTTTGAGATCTTCGCTTGTTGCCACCATTTCTGTTTTGGTTTTGTACATAAATGCCTTGTCTTTTGTTTTCAGAGATACTCTAAAATAAATGAAAATTTGTCTTTGATTCTGGTATTCAGTTGTTTTTTTGTCTGTCAGGTTTCTCTGTCTGACCATTTTGTGATTCTCTCTCTCTCTCTGAGCATAATATAAAACAAAGCTGAGAGTTGCTTCATTTTACATTATTCTCTCTCTGTCTTTCTGTCTCTATTCCTTCCCCCCCCCCCCCCCCCCCCCCCCCCCCCCCCCCCCCCCCCCCCCCCCCCCCCCCCCCCCCCTTTCTCTCTATTTGGCTCTCTCTCCCCCTTCCCATACTCCTCCTCTTTCTACGGTACGCACTTTTAACTCGCAAAACGAACCATCCGACAGCTGTTCCGGTCAGATGCAACAACAGTTAGACACGCATCAACAGTTGACACGCAGTCGTTTTATGTGCATCGCCCTAAAAGAACATAAATTGAAAATTCAGAAGAATTTCCTGTTTACATTTGCGCTGAACGAATCTCAAAGAACTCGACTTGACCGTTTCGCGTGCTTTCAAACGAAGCGTCGAATGTGAGTTCAGTCTTCTCTCAAAACTCAACAGTTCGGCTGATAGAAGAAAACGAGCAGCTAAAACAAGCATGCACAGCACACGATCGAGCGCATGCACGCATGGATGAATTTGGAGGACAGTGTACTTTCCTCACCGAAAGATGTATTCAGATTGAGTTTATTTTGAATTTCTGTTCTTTTACGCATCTAGGACAGCTCTGAAGTAGTCCCTCGTTGTGGGCTGGCTTGTAAATATACTTAGCGCCATTAAAAACGCACGGGTCAGAAGAACAAAATAACTCGACAGAGGTAATCAGTTAGGGTATGAAAACTTTAATGTTGAATGACAAAGTCATGAACAGAAAAGAAGTGCGCAATGGACAACATGTGTTGAACATTTGGCGTTCAGTAATCGCAAACACAAAAACGTCAAAAAGCAAAGTCACTGATTTACCTCTGTCGAGTTTTGTTCTTCGGACCCGTGCGTTTTTAATGGCGCTAAGTATAACATGAATCGTTGAGTATGAGGCGACACCATGTAAGTTCAGTTCAGCCTGCATATTGTCCGCAATTTGTGATCTGATGACTATCACAAGAGAGCAGCCGCCGCTGATTTTTCTTTTTAAAGTCGATTTATTTGTGTGTGGGAGGCCAACAATGCAAATATATGTCTCCTCTGTGTCTTGAAGAATGGGACACATCCGTTATTGTCTTGGACAGGAAGAACTACGTGTTGGCTACTGTGTCGGAGACTAACACCATGGAACAGAAAACTTGACGGTGTCTGCGTCGCCAGCAAAATCATACTGTTTGAAGTTCCTCTGTGAATTTGTTTTCAATACTTGTATATTAGGGTGCGCAGCACGTGCTATAACCGACTAACTCTCAGTACTCAAAATAATCTTGAAGCAACAGTTCCTCCGATATTTACAGACTTCACATAAAGTTAAGGACCACTTGCAAAATTGCACGCCAAATAGAAACTAGAAAATCGATTCCATCCATCTTTGACATACATTTATGTCAACAATCCATATGTGCCTAAAATGAAATTTAGCACAATCGATACAGAAATGCACAATTCGCAGCGCTCGAAATCGGCCCACCCTCTAAATCGAAAATCACACAAATGTGAGTCGAAAAAAATTTGAACAAAATCACAGAAAAAGAGGTTAAACTTCATGAATGTCAATGGATTGTCAGAAGCGCGTGTGTCCACCATTCATGGCAAGGCAGTCAAGGCAACGCTGGCGCATGGAGTTGATCAGGCGTGCCAGAAAGGCCTGAGGAATAGTGTTCCATTCTTCTTGCAGCCATCCAAGCAGCTGCTGTCGGTTGGCGGGCAAAGGGTGGTTCTCTCGAACTCTCCGACCGAGCTCGGCCCACAACTGTTCGATGGGATTAAGGTCGGGACTGTTGGCTGGCCATACCATGCGGGTAATCCCCGCCTGCTGCACGAAGGCGTTGACGGCCTGGACCTGTGTGGCGTGGCGTTGTCGTCCTGAAGGACAGCAGCAGGCCCAATCTGCTGCAGCGCCGGGACGACCAGAGGTCGAAGGATCTCCTGCAGATACCGCTGCCCTGTCAGTATACCGTCGACATGGTAAAGGGGGATCTGTGATGCCTGCTGATTCCTCCCCAAACCATAACGGAGCCGCCTCCAAAGGGGACCACTTCTTGAATTGCATTGGCAGCAAGCTGCTCCCGTGGACGCCTCCAGACACGGGTTCGGCCATCACTGGGTGTCAGACAGAACTGTGATTCATCAGTGAACAGAACCTCTGTCCACTGGGCACGTGGCCACCTCTGGTGCGCAGTGCCCCAGGCATGACGGTTGGCTCGCTGGATCTGGGTCAGCCTTGGTTTTCGTAATGGACGACGCGCACGAAGGTTGACGTCATGGAGGCGATTACGTGTTGTCTGCGAACTGACTGTGGTGTTAGTGGCAGCTCGCAGACGTCGTCTGATAATGTTGGCAGAGTTCGTTTGTTGCACTATGGCTTGGCGGTGGATGTAGCGGTCTTCTCTTGCTGTCGTTTTCTTGGGACGACCCGTGCGACGCGCTCCTGGACTCTTCCTGTCACCTGGAACCGCTGTCTCAACCGAATGATGACTGAGTGCGACACTTGAAGCATGCGTGACACTTCGCGCACGCCAATTCCATCCTGCAGCCAGGCAATCGCTCGGGTTCGGTCGAAATCATTTAACTTTTGTCGTGGTGGCATGCTGCTGCTTATGTAGGCAAACCAAGGAGTATAAATCATAGCCAGATATCCATTAATCCACGTGCATCTCAATTTGGCCCTTCACAAAGCCACAGGTATCACGCACTGACCACTGAAATCACGCTCCAGTTTTGCTGAAATTGTAGATTTTCAAACGCGCCCAGCATGCTGCGTGACGCGCACGTGCAGCCACACAGTAGTTGACGTATTCACTATTGACCCCTCAGCCTTGTCACCGAGTTTTACATGATAAATCTTATTCGTTGTTTTTTTATGAATTTTTGAAAATGCACCCTATTATCTTGACTGGTCCTTAACTTTATGTGATGTCTGTATTTGTCTATTTGATTTTTGCAATTGTGAAGTGTTCTCGCTGTAAACTATAGAAGATGGTAATGCATTTCAAGATTAATAGTTGTTCGTAAAAGAAAAGAAGTGTACAAAGACGTCAGTTTTTGGCCAAAGAATTGCTCATTTTCAGAGAATGTCCTCTCGTTGTCGACGTACTTAGAGTAAACAGATTGTTCGTGGTTTTGACATACGAACCATGCATAATTTTCAAATTTTCGATCACTTCTTATTTTTTGGTATTCAAGGCTGGGCAATTTTTGTAGACAATTCTTCATGACTTATGATATTCAAACCAACGACTTGTATGTCTTCCTTGCACACTCTCTACGAGAATGACGTGTTTGCTCAGATTGGGGACCACACCACGTTACGATATTGCAGAACTGGTCTGACTTGAATTAAGTCATACCGTTGTTATTCATGGTTTTGAACGGAACATGGTGTGCAGTCATCCCTGCTCTTTTATTTGCCTTTGACATGCATTTATTAAACATTGAGATATTTGTCAGTCGTGACCCCGCAGTCTTTCTCCATCTCAGTAGGTTGGAATTCACAGCTATCAATTTCATACTCATGGTGGGGATTATTGTTGCTAATAAGCAAGATTTGACATTTTTCACCATCAAAGCTTTATTTGCCTGCCATTTGTCTCCTAAAACAACTTGTCTGTAAAAGTGTGTAACTTCATATCTGCTTTTATCATTAGGAATGCTACTGCACGCTTCGGTATTATCAGAAGAAAAACAAAACGAAACGGAACAAAACAAAACAAAAGGAGAAAAGTTCACCATGCTAGGCATATCATTTTTGAAATATATAAACAGCGTCGGTCCTAAATCACTGCCTTTGGGAACACCACTGGTAACATTTGTGTAATACATACTTAGAACTGTCTGCCCGAAAATGTTCAGGCTATCAAGATTTTTTTTTCTCTGAATGCCATCATCTCTGAAGCTCTTGACAGGGATGGTAGGCCTACAAAGAAGAGCCACAGTGTAAAAGTAAAACACAGCAGAGCGAACACCCCCAGCAAGAAATAACGGGTCTTGGATCCGGAGCGGGACCACGGATCTGCACCAAAATTTGATGAAATTGTCCTTCAGTCACAATCCATCTTTCCACCGAATTTCTTTCAAATGGGTTCGTACCTGATTATGCAGTCATGTCCAGCGGATCATGGATTCGTCCATTGATCCGAATCCGTGTCAAAATATCATGGGTTTGTCCTTGGGGCATATTCCATCTTTAGTCCAATTTTCATCACAGAGGTTGAGAGATTTTTTGCTGGATGTTAACGGACAGAATGGTCCCTACTATCTCATCTGATCTCAGTATATAACAAAAGCAGGTCCGCACACACACACACACACACACACACACACACACGATATTTCCTGCTTCTCTATCACAATTGTGAAGTCTTGGCTTGCACTCTCCGGGCACATACTATTTCAGTTTTGATTATTTCAGGTTTTACATCAGGTCATATGACCAAGTTTCAGAACACCGCACCCATGAGATTAGGAATTTGGCGCTGTGGTGGACTCGGTTGCACGTGTCGACTCTCAAACCTGGCCGTCTATATCTGGAGTTGTGCACACACTATGGAATTAAACTTGCAAGTGCAAGAGCGCACACTGGCTCATATTCAGTTCTAGATCTAACACTGAATTAGGCTTTCATAGGCTTGCTCATTTTGAACTTCCAAACGCATCTGGAGTGATAATGACAGAAGGGGATAGGTCGACAGCCACCCCAGGGGAATGGGAAGAAGGCAGTCCAGACGAAGAAGAAGTGGGGGTGTGGGTGGGAGTTGGAGAGGGAGCTGGGGAGGGGGCGTTCTCTGGACCCCCTCCCTTCTCTGGCTATTTTCAGCACGTTTTTACCGCTCCCCAGCAGGGCAAGGTCACCTGACCCCTTTCGGACCCTTCTCCTATGATATGACTGACCTGACCTTCTCCTATGATATGACTGACCCCTTCTCCTATCATATGACTGACCCCCTACTCCTATCATATGACTGACCCCTTCTCCTATGATAGGACTGACCCCTTCTCCTATTATATGACTGACCCCTTCTCCTATCATATGACTGACCCCTTCTCCTATCATATGACTGACACCTTCTCCTATCATATAACTGACCCCTTCCCGTCGCCAAGTACGCTGTGTGTTCGTGTCTGCTGGAAGGCTGGTTAATCGTAACCGAATGTATTAGTTATAATCCTCCATCATGAACAACTCAACAGTAGAATTGCGAGAAAAAATACGGTCGTTATTTTCTGACATACTGCTTATAACCGTATGGATTTCGCGCTCGTTTGCTGCCACTGAATCGAATTTGGTTCGGAAAACACCTTTCTCCATTCGGTTAGTGTTGTCCGACATGCCGAGTTAAATGAACAGGAACCGAACCGAACCTGATGTGAACGATCGAGAGTTTCGCTGACCGACACGATTTGACATACAGCGTTACGACTGTCAAACGGATTTTTACCGCTTGACAGCATCGAAAACAATCAGAAACAGAACCGGTTTGTGATTTTAACATGTTCGCCGTTGATTTTTCTGCATCCTCTATTCATATTGTTGTGATGGTATGCAATTTAGATATGTATCCAGGCTTCGACACCAACCGCATCACTCGTCCGCCATCTTGAACGGGAAAATTTATCTAAGAAAAGCGTACAACTTGGGCATTTTCAAATGAAAGGCAGACACCCAAACTCACCATGTTATATTATGTATCTCTTCAAGGGTAATGTTTAACAATAACGAAATTTAGGGGGCTATTTGCACCTGTTTGTTTAACAATAGTATACGAAATTCAGGGGGCTAATAGCTGGATGTCACATTGTATGCTGATGGACAATCCAACTTTCAAGGAAGATTATAAGTATTTGAGGAACTCTAAAGTGTGTTAGCATGGACTCTGATGAGTGCAAGAGTGTGAAGAAAGGTGAGATATAATAATAAACTGTGGTACTTTACTGAAACAGACCATAGTTTTTAGGACCATCTTTGAACAGAAATACCCATCAGCCTTCTGGTTTTAAATATGTGTGTGTGTGTGAGAGAGAGAGAAAAAAGAGAGAGAATGTTTTTCATGTGTGTGTGTGTATGTAAGAGAGTGATTTCGACTTAACAAGAGAGTGCCTGGTGTATGCGTATATTATTGTTTATACTTACTTTCATGTGAGTTCTTAATATTTGTCACATTGTCACTCTTGCCCCACGCATTCATGACGGATTTACTCCATACGCACACGCAATCCCTCCAGTCAACCAAAAGGCGCACTACAGAATGTTTGTTCTTCTCCCCCTCTCCTCCGGGGAAAACACTTTCCTAAATGAATTTAACAATTCCAACATCACACTCGAGTAGTTATAAACAAATTCTATGCATGTTTTTCTCTCTCTTTTCACATGGAGATAAATCAAGTTACGAATTTTTGATGAGACTTTCTAATTCCTCCTTCTGCTAGAGAAGAATACACAAAAATAATCCTCCTAAACAGAAACGTTGGCCAGATCAGACCAGGAAAATAAACAATCCT
>CM031600.1:625220-632720 GCA_018398815.1 Conus ventricosus
CACCAGCATGGTCCGGACTCTTTGGAGGGTGATACAAGTCCACCAGCATGGTCCGGACTCTTTGCATGTGAAAACAATGTCCACCAGCTGGTCCGGACTCTTTGCATTTGGGGATACATTGTCCACCAGCATGGTCCGGACTCTGTCAGGATGTGATACAATGTCCACCAGCATGGTCCGGACTCTTTGCAGGTGATACAATGTCCACCAGCATGTCCGGACTCTGTCAGGAGTGTGATACAATGTCCACCGCATGGTCCGGGACTCTTGCAGTGTGATACAATGTCCTCCAGCATGGTCCGGACTCTGTCAGGAGTGGATACAATGTCCACCAGCATGGTCCGGACTCTGTCAGGAGTGTGATACAATGTCCACCAGCATGGTCCGGCTCTTTGGAGTGTGATACAATGTCCACCAGCATGGTCCGGACTCTGCCCGGAGTGTGATACAATGTCCATCAGCAGGGTCCGGACTCTTTGGATGTGATACAATGTCCACCAGCATGGCCGGACTCTGTCAGGAGTGTGATACAATGTCCACCAGCATGGTCCGGACCTGTCAGGAGTGTTATACAATGTCCACCACATGGTCCGACTCTGTCAGGAGTGTGTACAATGTCCACCAGATGGTCCGGACTCTTTGCAATGTGATACAATGTCCACCAGCATGGCCGACTCTTTGCAGTGTGATACAATGTCCACCAGCATGGTCCGGACTCATTGGAGTGTGATACAATGTCCACCAACAGGGTCCGGACTTTTTGGGCAGTGTGATACAATGTCCACCACAGGTCCGGACTCTGTCAGGAGTGTGATACAATGTCCACCAGCATGATCCGGACTCTGTCAGGAGTGTGATACAATGTCCACCAGCATGGCCGGACTCTGTCAGGAGTGTGATACAATGTCCTCCAGCATGGTCCGGACTCTGTCAGGAGGGGTGATACAATGTCCACCAGCATGGTCCGGACTCTGTCACGGGTGTGATACAATGACCACCACCATGGTCCGGACTCTTTTTCGGTGTGATAAAATGTCCGTTCAGCATGGTCCGGACTCTGTCACGGGTGTGATGCAATGTCCACCAGCATGGTCCGGACTCTGTCACGGGTGTGATGCAATGTCCACCACCATGGTCCGGACTTTTTTTACGGTGTGATACAATGTCCGTCAGCATGGTCCGGACTCTGTCACGGGTGTGATGCAATGTCCACCAGCAATCTGGTCGCTTTCTCACAGCTTGAGAATGGTTCAGACATCTGAGGTTTATGATACATGTCCTCTTGCAGGTCAGAAGACCTCGTCATAGCCTGAGAATGTTCCAGACCAGGATGGCATTCTGGCATCATCTACATCATCGTCATCTTCATTGATCATCATCCTTTTTTGGAAAGTCTAACTTTCTGTGGCCTTTCATACCTCGCACTTCACAGTGATCTCGGTTTCCATTTGCTCTGCCACGAGCAGGTGTCAGACTGGTCGGTGTCGTCACCTTCTTGGCACTATCGTCGGATGAACGTGGTGCTGCCTTCTGGAGAGACGGACGCTCGCTCACGCAGACTCCACGCCGGTGCCATTACCACCCAAGTGATTCAGCGGCAGGGCAGTGTCTCCTCCGGTGGGGTGCCTGCTGGCGACCCGGTATTAACTCTTTCTTGTTGACGGTCGGTTCTGAGACTGGATGCAGCCCTGCGTGAGGGAGGCAGGAGTTAGCGGCGTGGAAGCCATGCCAGTCAGGGCGCGTGCAAACTGAGAAAAAAAAAAAAAGAAAGAAATACGAAAAAAAAAAAAATCAGAAAGCGGAAAAACAACAACAAAATGCCGGAATGAATCTCCCCATAAAAAAACCCAAAGCCGCACAATCGGCCCGTTTACCCTTCTCCCCACCCTCTGCACCCGCCTATACCTCTCCACCCGCTTCTCCCCACCCTCTCCACCCGCCTATACCTCTCCACCCGCTTCTCCCCACCATCTCCACCCGCCTATACCTCTCCACCCGTCTCTCCCCACCCTCTGCACCCGCCTCGACCTCTCCACCCGCTTCTCCCCACCCTCTCCACCCGCCTATACCTCTCCACCCGCTTCTCCCCACCCTCTCCACCCGCCTATAGCTCTCCACCCGCTTCTCTCCACCCTCTCCACCTGCCTCTCCACCTCTCCCTTTCCGTCCCCAAAGCTGTAGTGCAAGGAAGGCGGACAACCAGCAGCGACACAGTGCCGCTAAGTGCCTTAGTGTTGTGGCTTCGTGTCGTGGCCGGCCTGACCACAGTGCCGCTAAGTGCCTTAGTGTTGTGGCTTCGTGTCGTGGCCGGCCTGACCACAGTGCCGCTAAGTGCCTTAGTGTTGTGGCTTCGTGTCGTGGCCGGCCTGACCACAGTGCCGCTAAGTGCCTTAGTGTTGTGGCTTCGTGTTGTGGCCGGCCTGACCCCGTGGTCAGCGGCCGGCAGAATCTGGTCAGCTTACGGCTGACAAGACCAACTTTCCACTCCCCACACAAGGCCGCCTTTTCTCCGGCCACAGTCGTTTTTTTTTTTCTTTTCTTTTCTTTTCTTTTGTTTTGTTAGAGAGGGTGACATTATACTTAGGGTCAACTGCCTCCATGCAACAGGCAACTTTGGATTCTCTCTTGAGGGCACATAAGACCGTATGACGAAAGCTTGGCTGTGTCTGGAGTGGCACTGTCTTCATCTGTCCGTGGGCAGGGGTGGTTGGGTCTGTGGGGTGTGCTCGGCAGCTGGAGGGTGGTGTTTTTCGCCGGTGGGCTCTGCAGTCATGAAATACGGGCTGGTACACCCATGGGGATGCTACTTTAAGGCTGTTATGAGCTGCATCCTGTAGTCTAATTTACCTCTGTTCAGGAGCAGTTATGTCCCTTGATATCTTAATGGAGTGTCCTGCGCGTGCCTGTACCCATCGTCAACACAGCGCAGGCCTCCAAGGGTGGTACAGGACTGCTCTAAGGGCAGGTGAAGACAGTGCTTCTCTGGGTCCTCCCCAGCACCTTCGGGTGTTTCTTTTTCTTCTTGTTTTGTTAGAGAGGGTGACATTATACTTAGGGTCAACTGCCTCCATGCAACAGGCCTCGAGCTCTGGAAAGTGTTACCTCCCCTCATGCAGATTTTGTCCCCCACCCCACCCCCATCTCCTCTCCCCACTTCGATCCCTTCTGCCTTTCATTATAGTCATTGGCTTGTCCTTTGGGCCAGTGTCTATATTTACATCCCCCCCCCCCCCTACCAGACTGTTTGTTCAAGACCACTCGGATGTACTTGAGAAGGGTGTGTGCAAAAATAACGATTTGCTTGTCTTCCGCGTGTGGAGTTTAGTGTGTGGGTCATTTTTGTGGATTTTCGTTCTCTCAGCTTTTTTTTTTTTTTTTGGTCGACGTGTATTCTCTTGTCTTGGCAAAAATGTTGCCATAGATTTTCAATGTCTGGAATTTATTTTGACAGGTGTCCACCTTTGGAATGTTTGTTATGTTGTTTTTCACTCCACACGTTTTGTTAGTTAGATTTTTAAACATTTTCTCAGAAATTTTGTTTCACGGAATTTCTTTCTGGACCTGAAGTGTGTTATCTACGAAGTTGCACTCTGTGAAATGTTCAGTACATACACTTCACTCTTCCTGCAGAACATGGCAGAAACATAGCAGTGAGAATTTGCGGCAAACGCCCTGCCTCCCTCCACTCCCCACCCCCTCCCTTCTTCACGTGGCTATTTGTTGCTCTGTATCACTTTTAACGCACAACTACTTCACTGCAATCACAGATCACAGACAAATTGTCCCGGGGGTTGAAAAATTAGACAGGGTGGGATTTCACTCTCGTGCTGCACCGTCACGTCAGATTGGAGATCTGTCCGTTGAGCCCCGTGTGCGTGTGTGTGAGTGAGTGATTGATACACCGGCTGGATTTCAAATCAGGGAGGAAAAAGAAGAAGAAAGGGGGAAAGAAGTGATTTTAACTGGAGGACGTCAATACATCGACCCACGTGGGTTCTGGTGGTGTTTTCTGCATGGAGTGCGCGCCCCACTGGCTGGCTCTCTTGGTGTTGTGGCAGCGTCATCTGAGAGAGTGGGACGGGTGTGTTTTTGTAGCGGCGTGTAATGTGAGTGTGGGCTGCATGTAGTTTCGTGCACTACGGTGGCTTTCTTTCTCTTTGTGGATGCTAACTGTACAGCGATACTGTTGACGTTTTGTCACGGTGAGTCGAGCTGGTTTTCTTTTTGAGTGTGTGTGTGTGTGTGTGTATGTGTGTGTGTGTGTGTGTGTGTGTGTGCGCGCGCGCGCTGAAGATATAGAACAAGAGAGCATGCATGAATGCATCCGTGCGTGCGCGCGCGCGTGTGTGTGTGTGTATGTGTGTGTGTGTGAGAGAGTGCGTGCGCGCGCGTGCGCGTTGGTGTGTGTGTGTGTGTGTGTGTGTGTGTGTGTGTGTGTGATTGCGTGAGCAGGCGCGCCTGTGCGCGCGCGTGCGCCTGTGTGTGGTGTGTGTGTGTGTGTGTGTGTGTGTGTGTGTGTGTGTGTGTGTGCGCGTGCGTGCTTGCGCGCGCGCGTGATATTTAGTAAGTGTGTGTGTATAGTATCATATGTCATCAAGTTCAGTTTTGAGGTCACTAGCGTTTATTATCTGCGATTCCGGTATCTTTTTCTTGATTTAACTTAACAGACGTGGACTGTGGGTATGAGAGCAAGCCAGCCAGAGAGAGAGAGAGAGAGAGAGAGAGAGAGAGAGAGAGAGAGAGAGAGAGAGAGAGAGAGTCCTTTCCATCGTAGCATTACTAGTGACTAACAATAGTAATAGTAATATTAATGACAATAACAATAATAATAATAATAATAGCAATGATGATAACAATGATAATAATAATAGTAGTTATCATTGTTGTTGTTGCTGCTGTTGGTGTTGTCGTTGTTTTTTTTAAATTTGATTATTATCATCATCATCATCGTCATCATCATCATCATCATCATCATCATCATCATCATCACCATCATCATCATTGTTGTTATTTTTGTTGTTTTATTATTGTTATCATCTCATTCAACACAGTCATTGCTATCTATTCACATCATCACTGTCATCATCAGTATTTCAAAATGCTCTTTTTTTTCTTCTTCTTTTTAGCTTTCACTTAACATTCATCCCCCACCCCCACCCCACCCATCACCCCCACCCCACCCCACAATGAGACCCCGGCCGTGGCCCACGCTGTCGGCTGGGCTGTAAAGAATGTGACTTGACTTGCGCGCGACACTGGGTGCTACATAGCTGGTGAAAGATTTGCCTGATACGTCATAGAGCCTCGCGCTGTTCCATCGCTACATAGCTGGTGAAAGATTTGCCTGATACGTCATAGAGCCTCGCGCTGTTCCATCGCTACATAGCTGGTGAAAGATTTGCCTGATACGTCATAGAGCCTCGCGCTGTTCCATCGCTACATAGCTGGTGAAAGATTTGCCTGATACGTCATAGAGCCTCGCGCTGTTCCATCGCTACATAGCTGGTGAAAGATTTGCCTGATACGTCATAGAGCCTCGCGCTGTTCCATCGCTACATAGCTGGTGAAAGATTTGCCTGATACGTCATAGAGCCTCGCGCTGTTCCATCGCTACATAGCTGGTGAAAGATTTGCCTGATACGTCATAGAGCCTCGCGCTGTTCCATCGCTACATAGCTGGTGAAAGATTTGCCTGATACGTCATAGAGCCTCGCGCTGTTCCATCGCTACATAGCTGGTGAAAGATTTGCCTGATACGTCATAGAGCCTCGCGCTGTTCCATCGCTACATAGCTGGTGAAAGATTTGCCTGATACGTCATAGAGCCTCGCGCTGTTCCATCGCTACATAGCTGGTGAAAGATTTGCCTGATACGTCATAGAGCCTCGCGCTGTTCCATCGCTACATAGCTGGTGAAAGATTTGCCTGATACGTCATAGAGCCTCGCGCTGTTCCATCGCTACATAGCTGGTGAAAGATTTGCCTGATACGTCATAGAGCCTCGCGCTGTTCCATCGCTACATAGCTGGTGAAAGATTTGCCTGATACGTCATAGAGCCTCGCTCAGTTCCATCGCTACATAGCTGGTGAAAGATTTGCCTGATACGTCATAGAGCCTCGCGCTGTTCCATCGCTACATAGCTGGTGAAAGATTTGCCTGATACGTCATAGAGCCTCGCTCAGTTCCATCGCTACATAGCTGGTGAAAGATTTGCCTGATACGTCATAGAGCCTCGCGCTGTTCCATCGCTACATAGCTGGTGAAAGATTTGCCTGATACGTCATAGAGCCTCGCTCAGTTCCATCGCTACATAGCTGGTGAAAGGTTTGCCTGATACGTCATAGAGCCTCGCGCTGTTCCATCGCTACATAGCTGGTGAAAGATTTGCCTGATACGTCATAGAGCCTCGCTCAGTTCCATCGCTACATAGCTGGTGAAAGATTTGCCTGATACGTCATAGAGCCTCGCTCAGTTCCATCGCTACATAGCTGGTGAAAGATTTCCCTGATACGTCATAGAGCCTCGCTCAGTTCCATCGCTACATAGCTGGTGAAAGATTTGCCTGATACGTCATAGAGCCTCGCTCAGTTCCATCGCTACATAGCTGGTGAAAGATTTGCCTGATACGTCATAGAGCCTCGCTCAGTTCCATCGCTACATAGCTGGTGAAAGATTTGCCTGATACGTCATAGAGCCTCGCTCAGTTCGATCGAAAGTAAAAGCAATGCGGACATAAACCGACATCAAAGATCAATTTGAACGGCACTGCGCCCCTTGGGAGCGAAGACCCCTATCCTAACGGCACAGGACAGCGAAGACCCCTATCCTAGCGGCACAGGAACAGCAAAGACCCCTATCCTAACGGCACAGGAACAGCGAAGACCCCTATCCTAACGGCACAGGAACAGCGAAGACCCCTATCCTAACGGCACAGGACAGCGAAGACCCCTATCTTAGCGGCACAGGAACAGCGAAGACCCCTATCCTAGCGGCACAGGAACAGCAAAGACCCCTATCCTAACGGCACAGGAACAGCGAAGACCCCTATCCTAACGGCACAGGAACAGCGAAGACCCCTATCTTAGCGGCACAGGAACAGCAAAGACCCCTATCTTAGCGGCACAGGAACAGCGAAGACCCCTATCCTAACGGCACAGGAACAGCGAAGACCCCTATCCTAACGGCACAGGAACAGCGAAGACCCCTATCTTAGCGGCACAGGAACAGCGAAGACCCCTATCTTAGCGGCACAGGAACAGCGAAGACCCCTATCTTAGCGGCACAGGAACAGCGAAGACCCCTATCCTAACGGCACAGGAACAGCGAAGACCCCTATCTTAGCGGCACAGGAACAGCGAAGACCCCTATCTTAGCGGCACAGGAACAGCGAAGACCCCTATCTTAGCGGCACAGGAACAGCGAAGACCCCTATCTTAGCGGCACAGGAACAGCGAAGACCCCTATCTTAGCGGCACAGGAACAGCGAAGACCCCTATCTTA
>CM031600.1:637720-640220 GCA_018398815.1 Conus ventricosus
GCTACACTTGTTGTTCAGCCGACAATACTTTTCCCTGCGTTGTACTGCTCATGTCGTTCAGCCAACAACACTTTTTCTCTACTGCACCTGTCTTTTAGCCAACATTGTCTTGTTACGTACTCTTTACGACCTGTGTGTAGCAGCTGGCATTACTTTCTCTGCTTTGTACTTCACCTGTCGTTCACCCAGCACTACTTTCCCCTACTTTGTACCTCACCTGTCGTTCACCCAGCACTACTTTCCCCTACTTTGTACCTCACCTGTCGTCACCCAGCACTACTTTCCCCTTCACCTGTCGTTCACCCAGCACTACTTTCCCTACTTGTACTTCACCTGTCGTTCACCCAGCACTACTTTCCCTACTTTGTACTTCATCTGTCGTTCACCCAGCACTACTTTCCCTACTTTGTACTTCACCTGTCGTTCACCCAGCACTACTTTCCCTACTTTGTACTTCACCTGTTGTTCACCCAGCACTGCTTTTCTCTAGTTGTGCACCCTCTCTCTCTCTCTCTCCTCTCCTCTCTCCTCTCTCTCCTCTCTCTCTCTCCTCTCCTCTCTCTCTCTCTCTCTCCCTCTCCTTCTCTCTCTCTCACTCTCTCTCTCTCTCTCTCTTTCCTCTTCTCTCTCTCTCTCTCTCTCTCTCTCCTCTCCCTCCTCTCATCCTCTCTCCTCTCATCTCTCCTCTCTCTCCTCCCCCCCCCCCCCTCTCTCTCTCTGTGTCATCATGTAGAAACTATCATCCCTTCTCTCCCTTCTGCAGTTTGATGTTGACTGTTCTGCAGAAGTTGTTGCTGGTGGATCTGCATCCACCCTTCATGTTCATCCCCTACCCCATCCTACCCACCCTTCATGTTCATTCCCTACCCCATCCTACCCACCCTTCATGTTCATCCCCTACCCCATCCTACCCACCCTATATGTTCATCCCCTACCCATCCTACCCACCCTTCATGTTCATCCCCTACCCCATCCTACCCACCCTTCATGTTCATCCCCTACCCCATCCTACCCACCCTTCATGTTCATCCCCTACCCCATCCTACCCACCCTTCATGTTCATCCCCTACCCCATCCTGCCCACCCTTCATGTTCATCCCCTACTATACCCCATCCTACCACACCCTCATGTTCATCCCCTACCCCATCCTACCCACCCTATATGTTCATCACCTACCCCATCCTACCCACCCTTCATGTTCATCCCCTACCCATCCTACCGACCCTTCATGTTCATCCCCTACCCCATCCTGCCCACCCTATATGTTCATCCCCTACCCCATCCTACCCACCCTATATGTTCATCACCTACCCCATCCTACCCACCCTTCATGTTCATCCCCTACCCCATCCTACCCACCCCTCATGTTCATCCCCTCCCCCATCCTACCCACCCTATATGTTCATCCCCTACCCCATCCTACCCACCCTTCATGTTCATCCCCTACCCCATCCTGCCCACCCTATATGTTCATCCCCTACCCCATCCTACCCACCCCTCATGTTCATCACCTACCCCATCCTACTCACCCTTCATGTTCATCCCCTACCCATCCTACCCACCCTTCATGTTCATCCCCTACCCCATCCTGCCCACCCTATATGTTCATCCCCTACCCCATCCTACCCACCCTATATGTTGATCACCTACCCATCCTACCCACCCTTCATGTTCATCCCCTACCCCATCCTACCCACCCCTCATGTTCATCCCCTACCCCACCCTACCCACACTGCACCATCCCTTCTGCCGTGGCCTGTCTTCATCGCGTGTGAGTCACATAGGCAACATGCCTCCATGACTTACTCCTCCATGACTTATTCCTCCATGACTTATTCCTCCATGACTTATTCCTACATGACTTATTCCTCCATGACTTATTCCTCCATGACTTACTCCTACATGACTTATTCCTCCATGACCTATCCTACATGACTTATTCCTCCATGATTTATTCCTACATGACTCATTCCTACATGACTTATTCCTAGATGACTTATTCCTTCATGACTTATTCCTAGATGACTTATTCTTTCATGACTTATTCATACATGACTTATTCCTACTTCTTGCTACACATGTCCATCAGCCAACGCTATGATTCCTCACAACCTGTGCCGCTAAGCCATCTCCCTTTCTCTTTATTTTTTACCCTGTGTGTTGTTCAGCCATCACTATAATTCCTCACAACATGTCACTATGCCATCTCCCTTTCTCTTTATTTTTTACCATGTGTGTTGTTCAGCCAACACTGCTTGCACTGCTGTGTGTGTTGTTCAGCCAACACTGCTTGCACTGCTGTGTGTGTTGTTCAGCCAACACTGCTTGCACTGCTGTGTGTGTTGTTCAGCCAACACTGCTTGCACTGCTGTGTGTGTTGTTTGTCCTCCGCAGGCGAAGATGACCACGACTTCTGCTTTCACTGGGTGGTGGTGGTGTGTGTCTGAAGATGACCACGACTTCTGCTTTCACTGGGTGGTGGTGGTGTGTGTCTGAAGA
>CM031600.1:645220-650220 GCA_018398815.1 Conus ventricosus
GTTTATTTTACAAACGTATATGTAATACTTCGCAAATAGTATTATAAAGTAAAAGACGGTGTCACCCACAATCGTATTGTCATAGCCAAATAGTACGAGTACTTCTGTCAAAAGGACATTTTCAGCATTCAAACATTTTTCTTTCATTAAGCCAATGAGAGCATTCCAAAAAACTTGTACATGGTGACATTTCCAAAACATATGGTCAATGCTATCTTTGGTTGTGCTGCAAAAACTACAGTTATTACTTTCAACAATTCCAATCTCCTTTAAAACAACATTTGTGCATAAACACCTGTGTAATATTTTCAGTTGAAACCACTGCAGCCTTACATCACTTATCTATGCGCGTGCAAAAAACAGGATTTCCAATCATTTTGCATCAAACAATTTCATGTCCCATTTATCACAACATTTTGGCTTAGGATTATTCGCAATGATGATATCATAATACAACTTGGAGCCTTTATTTATAGCGAAAAGATGTTTAAAGCACAATGATGAATTTATGTACTTGTCGTTTTTTATAGTGATACCAGACGTTTTTATATAGTCCATTATAGTCGATTTAAAGCCAGCAAAAGTGACAAAATCAATATTTACATTATATTTTTCTGTAAAAAGTGCATGCGGCAAAAACTTTCCTTTGTCATCAAAAAGTGGGCGAGACAGTTGATATCTTTGCTGCTTAGTTTTTTCGATACAATGCACTTCTTTCCGATTTGAAATCGCTTATTATGGCATAATGGTTCGGCAAGAAGTTCAGTGGAGTTTTGGGGGGAACACTTGTAATAAAAAACTTTATACGCATCAAGAACTTCAGCCCAAAACTGATTATACTTAGTGAATTTGGAAACGAATTCTGGACCATATTTTTTCATAAGCGACCACTTAGGAAAGTTAAACAACAGAATATTTCGCCATCTATGAGTTGACATCTCAGCTTTACGTATCCAGGACAGCTTCAGAGATAAAACAAAAGTTTTTAGTTCAGGAAGACCAATGCCGCCATCTTTTATACTTTTATGTGCAGTTTTTCGGTTAATCTTATCTGGTTTCTTATTCCAAACAAATTTATAACAAGCCTGTTGACATGTTTGAAAAAATATGTCTGGTGGGTTTGGTAATAGTAACCAGAGGTGTGTCAACTTTGAGAGGATAAGAGATTTTAATATTGCTACCCTACCGAGGGGTGTTAACTGTCGTTTTACCCATATTTTGAATAAGTGTTTGACATCTGCTAGTCTTTCCGAGTAATTTATATCTACACATTCTTTCAGGTCATTAGTGAACCACATTCCCAAAACTCGGAATTTAGATGGATTCCATTCCATACCTAGATGTTCCATATAACGGATATCAGAATTTTTCTTACTTCCCAGCCAAACGACATTAGTTTTTCCTACATTCATATGAAGGCCTGACACAGAACCAAACCTATCAAGAACATCTATACAGTTTTCAAAAGAACTCCTATCTCCTGCAAGTAAGAATTCTGTATCATCAGCGTACTGAGAAATCTTGTGTTCAACATTGTGGACTGAGATCCCATGGATATTGGAATTCTGTCTGACCATAATAGCCAATATTTCTACGCATAACACAAATATATAAGGAGATAGAGGGTCTCCTTGTCTGCAGCCTCTTTTAATTTTAAGCCAATCCGAAACCTGACCATTTACAATTACACATGATTTAATATTTTTATAAAACGTACCTATCCATCTACATATATCATTTTGAAAACCAAATGCTTTCAGTACTTTAAACATAAAGTTCCAGTTTATCGAATCGAAAGCCTTTTCAAAATCTATATTCAGAAGCAATCCGGGTAGATTATGTTTGTCTAGATAAGCTATCATATCATATATCATCTTAAATTATCTCCAATATATCTATTTCTGATAAACCCTGTTTGATCTTCATCAATTATATTTGGTAGAACTTGCTTTAAACCGATTTGCTATACAGGATGATCCTATTTTATAAATCACATTTAAAAGTGAGATAGGTCTCCAGTTTTTTATGTATTGCCTTGGTTTATCACCTTTAGGGATAGAAGTTATAATTCCTTCTCTCTGTACACAAGATAGCTCTCCTTTTCTGAAACTCGCATTAAGTCCTCTTACAACAAATCCACCTAATTTCTTCCAAAATACTTTAAAGAATTCTGCACTAAAGCCGTCTGTGCCTGGACTTTTATTATTTTTCATTTTACTCAGAACATACGTAGCTTCTTCTAACGTTATTTCTCCCTCTAATCTTTCTGCGTCTGTTTCGTTTATACAAGGGATATCATTCACTAAGTTTCTAATCTCGCAGTCATCTACTACAGATTCAGCATATAATGATTCATAAAATCTCTGCACTTCTTGGATGATATCTTTCTGGTCTATCAAATTTTATCTTGCTGGTCTATGAGTCTAGCCATGTTTTTACTAACATAGTGTCGCTTTTCTAAATTGCAAAATATTTACTAACTTTCTCCCCATCAGCTACCCATCTAGCCCTGGACCTTAATAATACCCCTTCCATTCGCTTTTCACGAATATGTCTTAATTGTTCTTTCTTCATTTCCATTATTAACATGTCTTCTCCCGTTTTTCTTTTCAGCTTTCTCCAGTTTTCGCATATCCTCTTCTAGCAGGGCAAGAACTCTTTGTGTGCCTGTGCGCGCTTGTGTGCACTTATCTATGTGTCTATGTGTCTGTATGTATCTATTTACCTGTTCATCTGTCTATTTATCTATATGCATGTGTGTGGTGCGCGCTTGTGTGCACTTATCTATGTGTCTATGTGTCTGTATGTATCTCTCTATTTACCTGTTCATCTGTCTATTTATCTATATGCGTGTGTGTGGTGCGCGCTTGTGTGCACTTATCTATGTGTCTATGTGTCTGTATGTATCTCTCTATTTACCTGTTCATCTGTCTATTTATCTATATGCATGTGTGTGGTGCGTGCACGCGCGCGCGCGCGCGTGTGTGTGTGTGTGTGTGTATGTGTGTGTGTGTGTGTGTGTGTGTGTGTGGTGTGTGTGTGTGTGTGTGTACTGTACTATAGACAAACATAGAAAATGCAAGATAATAGAACTAATGTTGCTTGATAAAGTTAAACTCTTTTTATAGTTGCCGTTGACGTATCATGTTTTATTGCTTGAAATAACGAATTTTTATATGCTACCTTAAACAAATCAACGCTACTTTTTTGTTTGATATTATTGGTAGAGTTCCACAGCGTTCCACCTGAATAAACAAGGCTAGTTTTGAATAGATCAATCTGGGTTTCGGATTAGTATATTGTTGGTCTATCTTGACTGATTTAATGGAAATTTTGCAATTAATGTCGAAGGTGCAAAACCGTTCATAATTGTATACATCATTATTGCTTTCTTGTACTGGAGTTTGTATGTTAAAGGTAGAATATTTGATTTAATATAGTCTTGTGGTGTTAATGACGATGATTTCATGAGTATAGCTTTCAGAGCACGCTTGTGGACTCTATGTAAAGGTTTTAGTGTATTAACACAACAAAAATCATAAAGAGTTGAGGCATAATCGATATATGGATGATTGGATATATGCGTGGTAAAAATGTTTACGCGCGTTTACATTTAGGATTTTTTTTATTTTTGAAAGCTGGAAGACTTTTTGAGATATACGTTTGCTTAAACCGATAATATGAGGTGACCAAGAGAGATTATTGTCCAAGGTGACTCCTAAAAATTAATGAGTGTTGACTTCATCGAGCTGCTTTTCGCCGATGTATATAGAAGGCATACCAGAAGTTAAATTTTGTCTTTTTTGACGTGAAGTTATGACCATATACTTTGTTTTCTGTTCATTAAGAGACATGTGATTGAGTTCACACCAGCTAATCAACTGATCAACATTCTCTTGCAGTTTCATGGATAGTTCATTTAGGTCAGAATGGTTAGAGTGGATAGATGTATCATCTGCAAAGAGTTCACAAAAGCCTTTGATATGTAGGGGAAGGTAATTAATATAGAGTAAAAAAAAAAAAAGAAAAGGACCGAGAACTGAACCTTGTGGTACACCAAAGTTCTGTGGTGCAAAAGCAGACAGCTTGTTGCCTATCACAACAGATTGTTGACTATTAGTAAGAAACGATTTTACTAAAGAAAGGACTTGATTGGAAATTTTTTAGACAGCTATTTTTTTTCAGAAGTAATTTGTGATCAATAACATCAAATGCTTTTGCAAAGTCAATAAGAAGAACACCAATGAATTTCAAATCATCTATATTTGAGAGAGAGAGAGAGAGAGAGAGAGAGAGAGAGAGAGAGAGAGAGAGAGAGAGAGAGAGCCTTTGTGTATGTGCTTGTATGTTTTGTGTGTGTGTGTGTGTGTGTGTGTGTGTGTGTGTGTGTGTGCGCCCGCATGCGCGCGCATGTGTGTGCTCGTGTGTGCGTGCGTGCGTGCGCGCGCTTGCTTGTGTGTGTGTGTGTGTGTGTGTGTGTGTGTGTGTGCGTGTTGTGTGTGTGTGTGTGTGTGTGTGTGTGTGTGTGTGTGTGTGTGTGTGTGTGTGTGTGTGTGTGTGCGCGCGCGAACAGCGCCATAACGCAACCGTGAATGTATATGCATGCGGAGATATGATCTGTAATATGAACGAGGCGAGAGGGACATAGGGCAGGGAGCGTGACAAGGTCAGGATGACGGGAAAGGGGGACGGGGTGGGGGTGGGGGTGGGGTGGACGGGGGGGGGGGGGGGGTTGATGGGGGGTGGGGGTGGGGTGAGAGGAGATGCAGGAGCACTGAAGGCGAGCTGTGGGAAAAAAGCCAGGCTGAAAGGAATGACCATTCAAGGAATACGAAATGTATTCAGGTCCACCCTTCACAGCTTTACATACAGCAGCAGTCCACTCGCTACTTCTTCCAGAGGCTAACAGGAGCTTTGATGTCAAACGCAGACTGGCAGCACTGAGTGGAATTTTACGAGCACTAACCTTGACTGAGTTCATTGAACTTTGAATGCAAGCT
>CM031600.1:657720-661399 GCA_018398815.1 Conus ventricosus
AATGACATCTCTAATTGATTGGTTTCATCACAGCATTGATGTGATAATGACATCTCTAATTGATTGGTTTCATCACAGCATTGATGTGATAATGACATCTCTAATTGATTGGTTTCATCACAGCATGATGTGATAATGACATCTCTAATTGATTGGTTTCATCACAGCATTGATGTGATAATGACATCTCTAATTGATTGGTTTCATCACAGCATTGATGTGATAATGACATCTCTAATTGATTGGTTTCATCACAGCATTGATGTGATAATGACATCCTAATTGATTGGTTTCATCACAGCATGATGTGATAATGACATCTCTAATTGATTGGTTCATCACAGCATTGATGTGATAATGACATCTCTAATTGATTGGTTTCATCACAGCATTGATGTGATAATGACATCTCTAATTGATTGGTTTTCATCACAGCATTGATGTGATAATGACATCTCTAATTGATTGGTTTCATCACAGCAAATTTATGTGATAATGACATCTCTAATTGATTGGTTTCATCACAGCATTGATGTGATAATGACATCTCTAATTGATTGGTTTCATCACAGCATTGATGTGATAAAAGACATCTCTAATTGATTGGTTTCATCACAGCATTGATGTGATAATGACATCTCTAATTGATGGTTTCATCACAGCATTGATGTGATAATGACATCTCTAATTGATTGGTTTCATCACAGCATTGATGTGATAATGACATCTCTAATTGATTGGTTCCATCACAGCATTGATGTGATAATGACATCTCTAATTGATTGGTTCCATCACAGCATTGATGTGATAATGACATCTCTAATTGATTGGTTCCATCACAGCATTGATGTGATAATGACATCTCTAATTGATTGGTTTCATCACAGCATTGATGTGTATGACATCTCTAATTGATGGTTTCATCACAGCATTGATGTGATAATTACATCTCTAATTGATTGGCATCATCACAGCTCGTGTAAGAAATGTAAAAAGACGCTCCACCATCTTTTTCTGGCTCGTGTGTGTGTGTGTGTGTGTGTGTGTGTGTGTGTGTGTGTGTGTGTGTGCGTGCGTGCGTGCGTGCGTGCGTGCGTGCGTGCGTGCGTGCGTGCGTGCGTGCGTGTGTGTGTGTGTGTGAAAAACAGAGAGAGGTTGATTTCGTGTGTGTGTGTGTGTGTGTGTGTGTGGTGTGTGTGTGTGTGTGTGTGTGTGTGTGTGTGTGTGTTGGTGTGAGTTTATACATACATGCTTTTGAACGTGCGCGCACTGTGTGTGTGTGTGTGTGTGTGTGTGTGTGTGTGTGTGTGTGTGTTCTTCAATTTAGTGTCCTTCCACTGAAAGTGATTCAGACAATAGTGAGTTTGTGGGTGAATGAGAGTAAGCGGGTGTGTCTATAATAAGATTAACAAAAATTTGAATAGCGAGTTTGAGAGTGAATGAGAATAAGTGGATGTGTCTGTAATAAGGTTAACAAAAATTGAATAGTGAGTTTGTGAGTGAATGAGAATAAGTGGATATGTCTGTAACAAGGTTTACAAAAAATGGAATAAAAATGTATCCCTTTTGTCCTACGTATTGTCATGTACCCCACCTTGATCCTAATTATATAAATGAATAGATAAACTAGTAACAATGGACAATGGAATTATCAAATCAATAAATTAACAATTTTACAAATAAATACTCAGTGAACTATGCAATAAACCTTTACATACAGATTGAAGAACAGAATAATTGTTAAGTATGCTAGATAAAGACAAAGGAGTCGATCCATCAGTGAAACCGTCAATACCCAATTTCTTAAAAATGTCTTTTGTTTTTGAACAACGTGTCAATATATGATTGACATTTAAGGATTCTCCGCACATACATCTGACATTGTTACAGTATTTTGTTTTGATTGAGTTTAAACGAAGTCTATGAATAAGACTCTCAATCTCTCTAGATGAGCAAATAAAACGCTTGGGTGGTCTGGTTTTGTTGTCTCTGCCATGTTGATTAAAACAATTACGACTATACTGTACGTCTGTATTTAACAATAAGATTTTAGCCTTTTCGTGAGATTTTCTATAAATAATTGAATAGCATTCTGTTAAATCTAATGGAACATTTACGGAAACAGCATCATTACTATTTTGGGCTGCTTGTTTTGCAGCTCGATCTACTCTTTCGTTTCCATATATGCCGCAGTGAGAAGGCACCCAGCAAAAAGTCACAGTAATTCCTTTGATTGAAAGAAAGTGTATTAAATGATTTATTTCAATTATCATATCTTGGCGTATGCGTGAATTAGGAGACTTTATCGAAAGAAGCCCTGCTTTCGAATCAGCACATATTAAAAGTTGACTGTTGTTTGTAGGAAAAGTTAATATGAAATCCAAGGACTTCAATATAGCAAATAGTTCTGCACTGTATATAGATAAGTTGTTACCAAGATAAAAATAACTTTTGAATGTGTAAACTAGGGATTACGAAAGCTGCTCCTGAATTTGAATTATCAAGCACTGAACCATCCGTATATATTTTTAAATGATTATTGTAATTATTTTCTAAATGAGAGCATACGTGAGTTTTTAAAACATTAGGTGAGTCATTTTTTGATAAATCTGTGTATGCTATATCAAAGATTGCTGTCGATTGTTCCCATTTTAGCATTGGAGAAAACGTTGGATTTTTAGCAATGTTATTTTGATCTATATTAGTTTTTCTCAGAAGATCGCCAGAATAAGAACAGATAGATTTTGTTGAGAGTATGTTTTGAGCACGCTTTCCAAAGTCCTTTTCTGAATCTAAGCATACCTCTTGAGAACAAAATTTATTTTGTGAGAAACTTTTCAAAACAAACTTTGAAGCAGAAGCTTTTCGGAAGTCTGTGAGTGGTAAAACACCTACCTCATTGTATGTCCCTAAATTTGATGTATGTGTGGGGACTCCAAGGGCAATTTTATAAGCTTTGCAATCAACACTTTGAAGTTTATTTAAAAGATATTGAGGTGCATTAAAGAAAACTTCTTGAGCATAGCAAAGTCTTGAACGAACTAAAGCATTTGCTAAGACGGTTAATGTTTTAGAGTCTTGAGCCCAGGATTGTTTATTTATAATTTTAAGGAAGTTTAAACTTTTCCTTGCTTTGTTTAGAATGTAATCAATGTGTGCATTCCACGTAAGTTTGCTACTTAATATGACTCCTAGAAATTTAACGTTTTTAACATAGTTTAAAATTATACCATCCAATGTAAATTTTGGTGGCTTTTCTGGATCATAACCAGAGTTGAAGAGCATCATGTGAGTTTTTTCTGTTGAAAGGGAAAGCCCATTTCATGTAAGAATTTGTTTATTTTATTGAGCTCATGCTGGTATTTGATTTTGATGTAATTCAGAGATCGTAGAGAAGTATGGCGTTTCATAGTTACTTTCACCCATAAACATATGTCGTCAGCAAACTGAGCTAATTCTGTATCTTTTGAGAGACCTTTTGGTAGATCATAAATCAGAATGTTGAATAACATTGGTGAAATTACAGAACCTTGGGGTAGACCCATCTGTAAAGGCCTAGGGATTGAATAAGTATTTCCTATTCGTGTTTGAATAGACCGGCAATGAAGGAACTCTTGAATATAATTAAACATATTACCATTAATACCAATATTCTTAATTTTATACAGCAAGCGCTTAT
>CM031600.1:661499-666499 GCA_018398815.1 Conus ventricosus
ACCCTAGCGATCCCAGCCCACGAGTGGTTGGACCTCTGTGGCTGTCGGACAGCCTATGCAAGAATACACACTGACTATTGGCCCTCTCTGGCTGTCACTGACTATTGGCCCTCTCTGGCTGTCACTGACTATTGGCCCTCTCTGGCTGTCACTGACTATTGGCCCTCTCTGGCTGTCACTGACTGTGGGACCTCTCTGGCTGTCACTGACTGTTGGCCCTCTCTGGCTGTCACTGACTATTGGCCATCTCTGGCTGTCACTAACTGTGGGACCTCTCTGGCTGTCACTGACTGTTGGCCCTCTCTGGCTGTCACTGAATGTTAGCCCTCTCTGGCTGTCACTGACTATTGGCCCTCTCTGGCTGTCAGACAGCCTGTTCAGGAATACACACTGACTGTTGGACCTCTCAGGCTGTCACTGACTGTTGGACCTCTCTGGCTGTCAGACAGCCTGTTCAGGAATACACACTGACTGTTGGACCTCTCAGGCTGTCACTAACTGTTGGACCTCTTTGGCTGTCAGACAGCCTATTCAGGCACACGCACTGACTGTGGGACCTCTCTGGCTGTCAGACAGCCTATTCAGGCACACGCACTGATTGTTGGACCTCTGGCTGTCAGACAGCCTGTTCAGGCACACACACTGACTGTTGGACCTCTGGCTGTCAGACAGCCTATTCAGGCACACGCACTGACTGTTGGACCTCTGGCTGTCAGACAGCCTATTCAGGCACACGCACTGACTGTTGGACCTCTGGCTATCAGACAGCCTATTCAGGCACACGCACTGACTGTTGGACCTCTGGCTGTCAGACAGCCTGTTCAGGCACACGCACTGACTGTTGGACAGCGGGTTTCTGTAAAGTTTCCCTTTGCGTGCAGGAAATTCACAGGACTGGAAAGAGAGGGCAGGACATTGACAGGACTGGAAAGAGAGGGCAGGACATTGACAGAGAGGGCAGGACATTGACAGAGAGGGCAGGACATTGACAGGACTGGAAAGAGAGGACAGGACATTGACAGAGAGGGCAGGACATTGACAGGACTGGAAAGAGAGGACAGGACATTGACAGAGAGGGCAGGACATTGACAGGACTGGAAAGAGAGGACAGGACATTGACAGAGAGGGCAGCACATTGACAGGACTGGAAAGAGAAGACAGGACATTGACAGAGAGGGCAGGACATTGACAGGACAGGAAAGAGAGGACAGGACATTGACAGAGAGGGCAGGACATTGACAGGACTGGAAAGAGAGGACAGGACATTGACAGGATTGGAAAGAGGGCAGGACATTGACAGAGAGGGCAGGACATTGACAGGACTGGAGAGGACAGGACATTGACAGGACTGGAAAGAGAGGGCAGGACATTGACAGGACTGGAAAGAGAGGGCAGGACATTGACAGGACTGGAAACAGAGGACAGGACATTGACAGGACTGGAAAGAGAGGGCAGGACATTGACAGGACTGGAAAGAGAGGGCAGGACATTGACAGGACTGGAAAGAGAGGACAGGACATTGACAGGATTGGAAAGAGAGGGCAGGACATTGACAGAGAGGGCAGGACATTGACAGGACTGGAAAGAGAGGGCAGGACATTGACAGGACTGGAAAGAGAGGGCAGGACATTGACAGGACTGGAAAGAGAGGGCAAGACATTGGCAGGACTGGAAAGAGAGGGCAGGACATTGACAGAGAGGGCAGGACATTGACAGAGAGGGCAGGACATTGATAGGACTGGAAAGAGAGGCAGGACATTGACAGAGAGGGCAGGACATTGACAGGACTGGAAAGAGGGGCAGGACATTGACAGGACTGGAAAGAGAGGGCAGGACATTGACAGGACTGGAAAGAGGGCAGGACATTGACAGGACTGGAAAGAGAGGGCAGGACATTGACAGGACTGGGAAGAGAGGGCAGGACATTGACAGGATTGGAAAGAGAGGGCAGGACATTGACAGAGAGGGCAGGACATTGACAGGACTGGAAAGAGGGCAGGACATTGACAGAAAGGGCAGGACATTGACAGGACTGGAAAGAGAGGGCAGGACATTGACAGGACTGGAAACAGAGGACAGGACATTGACAGGACTGGAAAGAGAGGGCAGGACATTGACAGGACTGGAAAGAGAGGGCAGGACATTGACAGGATTGGAAAGAGAGGGCAGGACATTGACAGAGAGGGCAGGACATTGACAGGACTGGAAAGAGGGCAGGACATTGACAGGACTGGAAAGAGAGGGCAGGACATTGACAGAGAGGGCAGGACATTGACAGAGAGGGCAGGACATTGACAGGACTGGAAAGAGAGGGCAGGACATTGACAGGACTGGAAAGAGAGGGCAGGACATTGACAGGACTGGAAACAGAGGGCAGGACATTGACAGAGAGGGCAGGACATTGACAGAGAGGGCAGGACATTGACAGAGAGGGCAGGACATTGACAGAGAGGGCAGGACATTGACAGGACTGGAAACAGAGGGCAGGACATTGACAGAGAGGGCAGGACATTGACAGAGAGGGCAGGACATTGACAGAGAGGGCAGGACATTGACAGGACTGGAAAGAGAGGGCAGGACATTGACAGGACTGGAAAGAGAGGGCAGGACATTGACAGGACTGGAAAGAGAGGGCAGGACATTGACAGAGAGGGCAGGACATTGACAGGACTGGAAAGAGAGGACAGGACATTGACAGGACTGGAAAGAGAGGGCAGGACATTGAGAGGACTGGAAAGAGAGGGCAGGACATTGACAGGACTTGAAAGAGAGGACAGGACATTGACAGGACTGGAAAGAGAGGTCAGAACATTGACAGGACTGGAAAGAGAGGGCAGGACATTGACAGAGAGGGCAGGACATTGACAGGACTGGAAAGAGAGGACAGGACATTGACAGAGAGGGCAGGACATTGACAGGACTGGAAAGAGAAGGCAGGACATTGACAGGACTGGAGAGGACAGGACATTGACAGGACTGGAAAGAGAGGGCAGGACATTGACAGGACTGGAAAGAGGGCAGGACATTGACAGGACTGGAAAGAGAGGGCAGGACATTGACAGGACTGGAAAGAGAGGGCAGGACATTGACAGGACTGGAAAGAGAGGGCAGGACATTGACAGAGAGGGCAGGACATTGACAGGACTGGAAAGAGAGGACAGGACATTGACAGGACTGGAGAGGGCAGGACATTGACGGGACTGGAAAGAGAGAACAGGACATTGACAGGACTGGAAAGAGAGGGCAGGACATTGACAGGACTGGAAAGAGGGCAGGACATTGACAGAGAGGGCAGGACATTGACAGGACTGGAAAGAGAGGACAGGACATTGACAGGACTGGAAAGAGAGGGCAGGACATTGACGGGACTGGAAAGAGAGGACAGGACATTGACAGGACTGGAAAGAGAGGGCAGGACATTGACAGGACTGGAAAGAGGACAGGACATTGACAGGACTGGAAAGAGAGGGCAGGACATTGACGGGACTGGAAAGAGAGGGCAGGACATTGACAGGACTGGAAAGAGAGGGCAGGACATTGACAGGACTGGAAAGAGAGGGCAGGACATTGACAGGACTGGAAAGAGAGGGCAAATCTGGAGAAAAAATATGATGAAATGAAAATATCATTTTACGTAGATCAATACACACGTCAGGTAAGGTAATGTTGCTTTATACATATATATATATATATATATATATATATATATATATATATATATATATATATATATATATATATATATATATAATTAGAGTTAAAAGACCACTCAGAAGTCTAAAACGCGCCCCAAAAAAGAAAAAATCTACAGGCCACGTGCCACACGCGCAGAGCTCACACGCCCACACACTATAATCTATATAACACTGGTGGCGTGCCCATGTTGTACATACCCTGAGGAGAGCACTTGCTCGAAACAAGTTTGTAGGGTAGTTTTTAATCCATTTTAAAATCCTATTTTAAACTGTTATGTCGCTCCCTATTTGGTTGAGCATTTTTAGAATTCTGAGTGGTCTTTTAACTCTAATTTTATTGATTGCTCCTCACGTTGAGCACTGTGGCCTAGCAGAATCTAACTTAAAATGGAGAAAATTAACTTTGGGCAGTCCACCAAAAATATACCTTTTTCTAACCCACAACTCTACATTAAAAAACTCATACAGCAGACTGAAATATTTGTGCGTAATATGAGATGGAAAACGTTTTTCTTTTTGAATCCAGATGCTAAAAAGGAAGATAAAAAAACTTATGGTTTTAAGTCATGGAGATCGCCACCTGTAATAGAGGAAATGAAACCTTTTGAAGAAAGTATGAAAAAACTAATAGCTAATATTGAATTTAGAAAATCACACAATAACTTCCAAACAACATTGAATAATAACATAAAACAAATCCAAAATGACAAACAAATGTTTATAAAGGCTGACAAGACAAGCAATTTCTATAAAATGGAACCTAATGAGTACTCTCAACTCCTCAACAAAAACATTCAGAAAAATTATAAAAAAAAAGCTGATAAGACTACACATGACAACATCTGCAAAAAGGAAAAAAAAAACTTGTGCACCAGATGGATTTAGGTGATAGGATAGAAGCAACAGCAATAAAAGAAGCTTTTATAACCCTCAAAGATCACAAACCTAACTTTCACAACAACCCTACTTGTAGACTAATAAACCCATCAAAATCTGAATTAGGCAAAATTAGTTTTTAAAAAAAATCCTGGAAAAAGCAATAGAGGACATAAAAACAAACACTGAATACAATCTCTGGAAAAATAGTTATGAAGTTATCCAATGGTTTAAGGAATTGAACAAACAGAAAAAATACAGTGTTCATTACTTTTGACATAGTGGATTTCTATCCTTCTATCGATGAGGAATTACTCACTAAAGCACTAAGATTCGCCAACAAATATACAAATATAACAGATTCTGAGATGGAAATCATTCTCCACACTAAGAAAACCCTTCTCCATAGCAACAATGAAACTTGGATTA
>CM031600.1:671499-678999 GCA_018398815.1 Conus ventricosus
CGTCAATCTAAGACATAAGAGCAAGCTTTGTTTATAGTTCAATGTTTCTTGCGGTCATTGCAACGCCGGGCTGCTCTGTGGGTTGCTGGAACGGTGCTCGGTACTTATCCTTGGAATTTATTAGTTTGTTGTATTTTAGTCCCTTGCGGATTCATTCCAAGAACTGACCCTCAGCACTTGTGTCTTAAGAGGATATCTTTTTATATTTTTTACTTTTCACAAGAAAATGTAGCTTGTATTGCTCTTTCATGATTTTCTTTTGCTTCTTAGGTGGCACCTTTGGTTGGTTTTTTGAAAACTCAACAAATATACTACAGTATTGCACACCAGCCTTTTCTGGGATTGCATATATATATATATATATATATATATATATATATATATATATATACATTGAGAGAGAGACGGACAGACATATATATATATATATATATATATATATATATATATATATATATATATATATTGAGAGAGAGACGGACAGACAAGGACGTGCGCGCGCGCGGGCGCACACACACACACACATACACACACACACACACACATGCACATGCACACATACAGAGAGAGGAGAGAGAGAAAGAGAGAGAGAGAGAGAAGAAAATGTGTTGTTGTTCTTCAGTTTAACGTCCTTCCACTAGAAGTGATTCAGACAATATTATAGTGTAGAGTGAGCTTGATGTAAAGAATGAAAGAGATGCTTTTTTTTTTTAGGAGTGTAAGTTTTAAAGTAGTACGTAAGACATGTAATCATAACCCTCCACCCCACCCTATTCATCAGAACGTTTAACTCAAACTAAAATTTTAACTGTAACAATCACAAATGCTAAAGGGATAATTTTAAGTGAACACCCTAATAAACATTTAGAAATAGATTCAAGAGTAGCAAAATTGTTTTAATATACTAAAATAGTGATAAAGGGTCGATCCATCAACAAAACCCTCAATCCCTGATTTATTAAACGGCTCTTTTGTTTTGGGACATATGAATCAGTAAATGTTGACACTTATAGAGTCCCCACACATACATTAAATATCTTTGCAAATTTTGTTTTAACGAGTTTAAACGAAGCCTTGGATTAGACTTTCCCAATCTCTCTGGATGAGGAAAATATTTTTTTGTATGATGTTATCCATTTTTTTTTGTCATTACAGTTGATGCAATTGTTATTAATAATATATGTCCGAGTTCCTCAGTGTTTTTGTTGCATTATCAGAGATGTTTTATTTATGATAGAGAAACATTTTGCCAGATCTAAGCGAACATTTATTGTTACTGTGCCGCTAAGGTTTGAGCTGCCTTTTTTGCAACTTTGTTACTTGTTCATTTGCCGATATACCACAATGAGAAGGCACCCAAAAAAGTAATATTAATTCCTTTTGGGAAAGAAGGTGTACTATATGATTAATTTCAGTTATCATGTCTAATCGTACATATGAATTAGAAGACTTAATACCATTCAATGCCGCTTTTGAATCAGCGCATATTACGATTTGACTGTTATTTATGGGGAATTCAAAATGAAATCCAATGATTTGAGTATAGCAAGTAATTCTGCGCTATATATAGACAGACTTTTACCAAGATGAAATAACTTTTCTATTTTTAAGCTAGGAATTATGAAAGGCTGCTCCCGTGCTATTATCATCCAATACTGAGCCATCTGTGAATATTTTTAAGTGGATGGTTGTACTTATTTTCTAAGGAGTGTAGACAAAATTTCTCAAAATGTTGGGAGAATCCTTTTTTGTTAAATTATTGTAGTCAATGTCAAAGGAAGCTTTTGATTGTACCCCTTTTGGAAATGGGTGAAAAGTAGGTTTTCCCGGGGATATTTTTTTTATCTATTTTTGTTATCTTTTGAAGATCTGAGGAAAATGAATAAATAACTTTTGTGGATTGTATTATATTGTGCACGTTTTCCAAAATCCTTTTCGAAACTAAAACATACCTCTTCTGAGCAAAAATTCTTTTGTGAGAAACTTTTTAAGATGAATTTTAAAGTAAAGCCTTTCTAATTTCAGATAGAGGTAGAACTCCCACTTCGTTGTAGTCCCTTTTTGACTAGGGTGGAACCCAAAGGCTTTTGAAGGCTTTGCAATCGGCTTGAATTTTATTTAAAAGATGTTTAGGGCATTAAAAAAACTTCCTGAGCATATGTAGTCTTAAACAAAGGCAGTTGCTAAAACGTTAAAGTTTTGTGTCTTCCCCCAAAGATTGTTTTGAAAATTTTAAGAAATTCAGACTTTTCTTGCTTTATTAAAATATGGTCAATGTGAGTATTCCATGTTTTTTCTACTTAGGTTACACCTAAGAATTTCACGCTTTAACAAAAAAAAAATGTGTGTGTGTGTGGGGGTTGTGTGTGTGTGTGGTGTGTGTGTGTTAGGCATGTTCGTTTTTGGGTTTTTAAGGGAAAAAATGAGAAAGGGACAGACAAACCGATTGGCCCTTCGAAGGGGGACTCTTGAAATCATTTTTTTTTTAAAATAAAAAATATTATATATAATGTACAACGAACTAATAAATTCCAAGGATAAGTACCGAGCACCATTCCAGCAACTTACAGAGCAGCTTGGTGTTGCAATGACTGCAAGAAATATTCAATTATAAACAAAGCTTGCTCTTATGTCTTAGATTGAAGAAATAGGGGGAAACAAGCATTCATATCTGCAGTGGTAGATAATTCTGCCTAACTAACAGTATGTGCTTGAGTGGGTGAATGGGGAAAAATAAAATAAATGCTTCTCAAAATGAGCCTTCAGCAAGCTTATGGTCTCCAAGAGGGAGACAGTCTCCAATAGGGAGGAAACCCACTAACATATAACTCCTGGTCAGATACCGATATTTCGAAACTTGATTGTTTGAGAGAGAGAGAGAGAGAGAGAGAGAGAGAAGAAATTGTTGCTGTCTTTGAGCATGTTGCCTTTTGGCTTGAGGAAAAATGAGAAAGGGACAGACAAACCGAGACAGACAGAGAGAGCATGCATGTCTGTCTACATCAGAACACTTGTTCAGTGTATGTCGTCATGGAGTCATTGTTGTCTGATTGAAATCACCCCTCAACACAGTATCCATTGGCCTGATCTATCGGCGCTCGGCGTACATCATTAGTAACACCTTTGCACCTCATAAAACGCCGCCTGGCGGCCACAGAAGTGAGATTACCAATACCGCCCCTGTCATTACTAACGCACGCCCACGGTGCCGCGGTTCGGAGTGCCTCTTCACATCAGATCTGACCCCCGGCGTGGTGTAAAATCTACTCCAGCTTAACTAGAAAATAGTGATTTTTTTCTTAAGGTCTGGAGGTTTGAAATGAAATCTTGGTTTAATTGATGTGTCGCTAGTTGTGTGTGTGTGTGTGTGTGTGTGTGTGTGTGTGTGTGTGTGTGTGTGTGTGTGTGTGTGTAGACTTTGTCTCCTGGACTAGGACACTTGATTTGTCTACAGTTTTCACCAATCTAGCTAGTTTCATTTATTGACCGGAGAATTAAAGTTGAATTCAGATTATTGTAGAAAACCTTAGTTCCATGTTAAGATCAAAAGTTAGTCAAATCATGAATTCATTGATATACTTACCTTTGCAATATCAAAAAAGGAAAAACAACAACAACAAACAAGAATCAAACAAAACAGTCCTTTGATTTGCCCGAGACATTGGCGTCTGCAGTTCCCCTCTCTCAGTTTTGGCCCGGCTACTTTGCCATTATTTGTCACGTGAGACGTATGACGTGTGTCACGACCGACCCCTGGAGGTCTGCCCTGACAGGATCGGTCTAGATGGGAGTGAAGGGAGTGGCTGAACTCACACGCCCCGCAAGAGACCACACAAGAAAGATTACGATACAACACCCCCTTTATTCACACCAACACACACGTAGACACAAATAAGCATTCCAACACACACAACATGCACAATCACACTCAAGCATTTTTAACACTCACGACATACACACAAGCATTTCAACACACACGACATACCCATAGTCGCAAACAAACATTTCAACGCACACAATATAACTATAATCTTAAATAAGGATTTCCAGCACGCATTCCCCTCCGTGCTTCATGTGGTTCCCCCACATCCCTGCCTCCCCAAAGTCCACTGTGAGCACCGAGTCGCACCAAGTGCCCCAAACCGGTCGGTTCCTGAACAAAGTGTCTTTCAACGCCGACACCATTGACACACACACACCCGAATTGCACGACGCACAACGAACCACACTGGTGACACGGGCTGTAGGAGGTCCGAAGACCGCGGAGAACGCGTCCCGTGGGACGAGGCGTTGTCGCTGAAGGTCCCGGACAGGGGTCGGGATCCTCCAGCAAAGTCCTGGTGCTCCTCAACCAGTGCGTGGCCCCCAACAGCGCAAGCTTCGGGTGAATCCCCCCGGGAGGAGAGGACACGGAAGGAACTGGAAGGAAAGAAGGAAGGGTACTGGAACCCCGCCGTCAGTACAGTCTAGCATATGCTGTCAAATCCTAACAGCCCCTCGCATGATGGGCGAGGGGAGGTTTTCTAAATACATTCACCGCACCAGCTCGACACAGACCTGAGCATAACACAGTAAACAAACCAACTGAGGAATGTTCGCTAAAGGTCTCTTCACACGAAGCAGGTAAGAGATTACATTCGCAGGCTAAACACACAAATTATATCTTCATCCTTCCCTCACTCACGTTCAACATTTTCCTTTCTTAGGAACTGAACTAATACAGCAACCATTGTTTTATGACTGCCACCACATTTGCAAATAATAATTCAATGGCACAATTATCACCACATTTTATAGCAACATTTCAAAACGACACAATTCTCCAACCACGCATCCAAACGACTAATCATGCGTACGCACGCTCGCCAACATAAAACTCGTTCCCCTTGCACACACAAACAGACGGTGGCCGAAGAACACGAGTCCGGCAATTGTGACAGGGCGGACGAGCGAGACCAGGTTCCAACTCTGAATCACCAGGTTCTCCCCCATCCCCACCGACTACCGCATCACCAGATGCATAAAAAGAATAAAGAATTTTGGACATAATTTTGACTGGCCAGGTTAAAGATTGAATTAACCAGAGAAAAGTGGTCTCAAACAATATTTCTTTTATAATTTTGAAAACCAAAAGAAATTGCTCAAAAAGAGAAAAAATTAGCCGGCTAACAAAAAAAAACAAGAACAAACAAACCACGAAACTGATGCTTACCAGCTACCCGTGGTTGACCCCAGTGGCGGGTCAAGCGACTCTCTGCCCTCTGTCCGGTCGAGAGGACAGCAGAGCAGATGCGGAAAAGAGTTGACGTGATGTCCCTCCCCTACAGGCCGACTGTAGGAATGAAGGTACCGACCGTACCTTCGACGAAGTGGTGTAGAACCAGAACCGGAGCAGGCGCTCCCAGAGACATCTTCCGCTCGAGTGAAGAGAAAACCTACCTAAACGATGGCAGCCAACCTGCCACGCTACGTCACAGTGAGAATACCTCAAGCCTAAGAGGAATAATGCACGTGCGGCAGGTAAAAGGACAGACGAGAGGCCGATAGAGACAGCCAGTTCAAGCGAAAGGTACCAGCCACCCGTGAACTTGCAGGATGAATTGCACGGGCAGTGGAATTAGAGAGAGAGAGAGAGAAAGTAAACCTAACCTGAGCTGAACGACATTAAGGTGCAACCGCACCACAAGCCACCTCAAGGGACGGATACACGACAACAACAACGACATTAAATAAATGAATGATTCCACCACCCTAGATGGGCCAATCGTCATAGGCCTCGTGACAAACTCGTGACAACGTGTGACAAAGGAAGTTGAAAATCAAACTGCCATCGGTACTGGAGTACTGGTTTAGCTGCTGTCGTGGCCGTTGACGTCACAATGAGCGAAGGGCAGGGACGGGTCTCGTGTCAGGCGAGACTACTACTAAAAAATGGCGACGATTCATTTGGATTGGAAGATTCTGTCCCTTGCATTTTAACCATTTTTGTAGGTATGCTTTTGACTGATCGTGTGTCGCCGAATGCTGACAATAAGTAAAAAGCTAAATGAAGATTACCCAAGAAAAAAACACCATATGTAGTCATTTTTAGAAAGATTTACACAGACGTTTCAGGTTTTTTTTTTTTATTATTTCCCTTTCAGGCACTTATGAGTCTGGTTCTTAACAGGTTCTCTGCGCTGTTCTAAGTGTGTGTTGTAGTGGTGTAGTGTGTAATATCGTCTCTCTGTTGTCGTGGTGTAGTGTGTCATATCGTCTCTCTGTTGTCGTGGTGTAGTGTGTAATATCGTCTCTCTGTTGTCCAGTGTATGTTGTAGTGGTGTAGTGTGTAATATCGTCTCTCTGTTGTCCAGTGTATGTTGTAGTGGTGTAGTGTGTCATATCGTCTCTCTGTTGTCCAGTGCATGTTGTAGTGTGTCATATCGTCTCTCTGTTGTCCAGTGTATGTTGTAGTGGTGTAGTGTGTCATATCGTCTCTCTGTTGTCCAGTGTATGTTGTAGTGGTGTAGTGTGTAATATCGTCTCTCTGTTGTCCAGTGTATGTTGTAGTGGTGTAGTGTTTCATATCGTCTCTCTGTTGTCCAGTGTATGTTGTAGTGGTGTAGTGTGTCATATCGTCTCTCTGTTGTCCAGTGTATGTTGTAGTGGTGTAGTGTGTCATATCGTCTCTCTGTTGTCCAGTGTATGTTGTAGTGGTGTAGTGTGTCATATCGTCTCTCTGTTGTCCAGTGTATGTTGTAGTGGTGTAGTGTGTCATATCGTCTCTCTGTTGTCCAGTGTATGTTGTGGTGGTGTAGTGTGTCATATCGTCTCTCTGTTGTCCAGTGTATGTTGTAGTGGTGTAGTGTGTCATATCGTCTCTCTGTTGTCCAGTGTATGTTGTAGTGGTGTAGTGTGTCATATCGTCTCTCTGTTGTCCAGTGTATGTTGTAGTGGTGTAGTGTCATATCGTCTCTCTGTTGTCCAGTGTATGTTGTAGTGGTGTAGTGTGTCATATCGTCTCTCTGTTGTCCAGTGTATGTTGTGGTGGTGTAGTGTGTAATATCGTCTCTCTGTTGTCCAGTGTATGTTGTAGTGGTGTAGTGTGTAATATCGTCTCTCTGTTGTCCAGTGTATGTTGTAGTGGTGTAGTGTGTAATATCGTCTCTCTGTTGTCCAGTGTATGTTGTGGTGGTGTAGTGTGTAATGTCTCTCTGTTGTCCAGTGTATGTTGTGGTGGTGTAGTGTGTAATATCGTCTCTCTGTTGTCCAGTGTATGTTGTAGTGGTGTAGTGTGTAATATCGTCTCTCTGTTGTCCAGTGTATGTTGTGGTGGTGTAGTGTGTAATATCGTCTCTCTGTTGTCCAGTGCATGTTGTAGTGTGTAATATCGTCTCTCTGTTGTCTAGTGTGTGTTGTGGTGGTGTAGTGTGTAATATCATCTCTCTGTTGTCCAGTGTGTGTTGTAGTGGTGTAGTGTGCAATATCGTCTCTCTGTTGTCTAGTGTATGTTGTGGTGGT
>CM031600.1:683999-706499 GCA_018398815.1 Conus ventricosus
GAGAAAATTGTCTGTACACCTGGCCATCAGGCAGGTCTTCAAACACTACTTTATCTGCAAAGTAAGTGGGGAAAATTCAGTGATAAAATGTCCACAAATGACTTGAGGAATATCGACTCGGTATTGGAACCTGTTATGCTGCCTGTTCGTCCATTAGTCTTCCAAGACAATGTGAGGAAGGAAACGTTTTGGGGAAATCTGGGGCCACGTGCTTTGGGTTGGAAAGATGATAGTCCCAGCAGTATGACTATGTTGGAAAGATGATAGTACCAGCAGTATGACTGTGTTGGAAAGATGATAGTCCCAGCAGTATGACTGTGTTGGAAAGATGATAGTCCCAGCAGTATGACTATATTGGAAAGATGATAGTCCCAGCAGTATGACTATGTTGGAAAGATGATAGTCCCAGCAGTATGACTATGTTGGAAAGATGATAGTCCCAGCAGTATGACTATGTTGGAAAGATGATAGTCCCAGCAGTATGACTATGTTGGAAAGATGATAGTCCCAGCAGTATGGCTATGTTGGAAAGATGATATTCCCAGCAGTATGACTATGTTGGAAAGATGATAGTCCCAGCAGTATGACTATGTTGGAAAGATGATAGTCCCAGCAGTATGACTATGTTGGAAAGATGATAGTCCCAGCAGTATGACTATGTTGGAAAGATGATAGTCCCAGCAGTATGACTATGTTGGAAAGATGATAGTCCCAGCAGTATGACTATGTTGGAAAGATGATAGTCCCAGCAGTATGACTATGTTGGAAAGATGATAGTCCCAGCAGTATAGCTATGTTGGAAAGATGAAAGTGCCGGCAGTAGGACAAAACATTTTCTTAAGGAAGAAGAAAATAAATCATAATGCAGGAAGGTTACAAAGAGAATCACAGCAGACCAGAGATTCAGCAAACAAAATTACGGATGGGTTCCACAACTCTCCGAAGGATGTAACCAACAAACAACAGCACAAAGGATTTAACCAGCAAACAACAGCACAAAGGATTTAACCAGCAAACAACAGCACAAAGGATTTAACCAGCAAACAACAGCACAAAGGATGTAACCAGCAAACAACAGCACAAAGGATGTAACCAACAAACAACAGCACAAAGAATGTAACCAGCAAACAACAGCACAAAGAATGTAACCAGCAAACAACAGCACACACTGTTGTGCCGTCAGTCTGTAAAATAGTTGACAGATATCAGTGCTGTTTGTTTGTAAAATGGTTCGGCAGGTTCAGCTGTGTGTGGTTTATTGTTCGTACAATCGTTCGGCGGGTTCATCTATGTGTGGTTTACTGTTCGTACAATCGTTCGGCGAGTTCAGAACTGTGTTGTTTTCTGTTCGTAAAATCGTTCGGTAAGTTCAAGACTGTCGTTTCCTGTTTGCAAAATTGTTCGGCAAGTTCTGTTCAGTATGGTTTCCTGTTTGCAAAATTGTTCGGCAAGTTCTGTACAGTATGGTTTCCTGTTTGCAAAATTGTTCGGCAAGTTCTGTACAGTATGGTTTCCTGTTTGTAAAATTGTTCGGCAAGTTCTGTACAGTATGGTTTCCTGTTTGCAAAATTGTTCGGTAAGTTCTGTACAGTATGGTTTCCTGTTTGTAAAGCCGTTAGGCAAGTTCTGTACAGTATGGTTTCCTGTTTGCAAAACTGTTCGGTAAGTTCTGTACAGTATGATTTCCTGTTTGTAAAGCCGTTAGGCAAGTTCTGTACAGTATGGTTTCCTGTTTGCAAAACTGTTCGGTAAGTTCTGTACAGTATGGTTTCCTGTTTGTAAAGCCGTTAGGCAAGTTCTGTACAGTATTATTTCCTGTTTGTAAAATCGTTCGGCAAGTCCAATACTATATTGTTTCATGTTCGTCAAATCGTTCGGCGAGTCCAATCTCCGTACATAGTTTCGCTGTTCGTATACCCGTAGGATGAAACCGTTATCGTATGGGTTTTTTTTGTTTTATGTTTTTTGAAATCATGGAGCGAGTTCAATACTGTATGGCTTTCTGTTCGTAAAATCCTTTGGTGAATTCAGCACTCTATGTTTCCTCTTCGTACAAACTATTCGTCGAGTTCAGCGCTGTATTCGTCTGATATATTTCCGATAAAAATTCTGAACATTTCCCATTCAATTCTTTGCTTGGGGGATGTGTATGTCTGTGTGTGAAGGGGAGGGGGGAGGGGGTGAATTATCATCGGTTTCCAACGCCAGTCCCCAACCTGCTTCACCACCCTCCCCCGCCCTCTTCCTCCACCCCATCCCTCTTCCTCCACCCCTCCCCCGCCCTCTTCCTCCACCCCATCCCTCTTTCTCCACCCCCTCCCCCGCCCTCTTCCTCCACCCCCTCCCTCTTTCTCCACCCCCTCCCCCGCCCTCTTCCTCCACCCCCTCCCTCTTCCTCCACCCCCTCCCCCGCCCTCTTCCTCCACCCCCTCCCTCTTCCTCCACCCCCTCCCCCGCCCTCTTCCTCCACCCCCTCCCTCTTCCTCCACCCCCTCCCCCGCCCTCTTCCTCCACCCCCTCCCCCATTGACGTGTAGCCTCTTGCCCACTTAACATCAGAAGATGCCACTGACGAGGGTCAGATGCCACTGACGAGGGTCAGATGCCACTGACGAGGGTCAGATGCCACTGACGAGGGTCAGATGCCACTGACCAGCTTCTTTGAATACTTCAAGGAACCAAGGCACGCCCACTCAGCTCCAGTCTCCCTTCTCTCATCCGCAGCAAAATAAAATCCATGGAGGGAGGATAGGGGGGGGGGGGGGGTGCAAGAGGGGAAAGGGGAGGAGGGGGGGGGGGGCATGTTCTCTGTTTCATCTCAATAGAACGTGAAGTACGTTTAAACATCGATTCTGTATTGTCTGTTTGTTTGTATGTTTGTTTTCCCGGCTGAGGAGACTTGAAACCAGAGCGATTGATCACTAAGCATTCTGCCAGGCATAAAGCTTGTCAAGTCCATGACCTGATCTGGTCAATGCTTTGACAATGTTAGGCAGCGAGTGTCAACGATGTAATAGGATTCAAACACAAACGCGCGGCGCAGCCCGATGATTTTTTTTTTTTTTATTAGGACCGATTCTTCGCTAGACTGACAGAGAACAATAAGGAAAAAAATCGTTTTTCGCCGTTTTTAAAACTTTTTTTCTTAGTAGTGCCATTTCATTTACAAGAAGATCGTCCGATATGATAATACAGCCCCGCCCCTCTCTCTCTCTCTCTCTCTCTCTCTCTCCTCTCTCTCTCTGTGACAGACAGACAGTATGTAGGTACATCAGCGTGCGTGTGTGCATGCTTGCACGTGCCCATGTGTGTGTGCATTCACATGATCCTTTACTCATCCGTTTAACGGTCACACTTATGTTTAAATGCTAGCGGACTTTATCGTACCCCGGTCCATGTTCAACCACATGAATTTTTCACATCACAACAACGAGGTGACCCCATACAGAGAATGTGTCGATTCTTACTGCCCGCTAAATCTTCATGTGCTGGTGTCGTCCACTTCCCTATCAGCGGAATGCACTAACAATGAGAGAGGTGGCTAAGTGTACAGCCAGTCCACTTCCCTATCAGCGGAATGCACTAACAGTGAGAGAGGTGGCTGTCTACAGCCAGTCCACTTCCCTATCAGCGGAATGCAATAACAGTGAGAGAGGTGGCTGTCTACAGCCAGTCCACTTCCCTATGCTCTGCTATCAGCGGAATGCACTAACAGTGAGAGAGGTGGCTGTCTACAGCCAGTCCACTTCCCTATCAGCGGAATGCACTAACAATGAGAGAGGTGGCTGTCTACAGCCAGTCCACTTCCCTATCAGCGGAATGCACTAACAATGAGAGAGGTGGCTGTCTACAGCCAGTCCACTTCCCTATCAGCGGAATGCACTAACAATGAGAGAGGTGGCTGTCTACAGCCAGTCCACTTCCCTATCAGCGGAATGCACTAACAGTGAGAGAGGTGGCTGTCTACAGCCAGTCCACTTCCCTATCAGCGGAATGCACTAACAATGAGAGAGGTGGCTGTCTACAGCCAGTCCACTTCCCTATCAGCGGAATGCACTAACAATGAGAGAGGTGGCTAAGTGTACAGCCAGTCCACTTCCCTATCAGCGGAATGCACTAACAGTGAGAGAGGTGGCTGTCTACAGCCAGTCCACTTCCCTATCAGCGGAATGCACTAACAATGAGAGAGGTGGCTAAGTGTACAGCCAGTCCACTTCCCTATCAGCGGAATGCACTAACAATGAGAGAGGTGGCTAAGTGTACAGCCAGTCCACTTCCCTATCAGCGGAATGCACTAACAATGAGAGAGGTGGCTAAGTGTACAGCCAGTCCACTTCCCTATCAGCGGAATGCACTAACAATGAGAGAGGTGGCTAAGTATCTACAGCCAGTGTCGAGTCACCTGCTACCAACCCATTAAAAGCAAAAACTGTTGCCAGTGAAGGCCAACAGACAGAAAACATTGCATTCACTATTCATTGCCAGCAGACAGAAAACATTGCATTCACTATTCATTGCCAACAGACAGAAAACATTGCATTCACTATTCATTGCCAACAGACAGAAAACATTGCACTCACTATTCATTGCCAACAGACAGAAAACATTGCATTCACTATTCATTGCCAACAGACAGAAAACATTGCATTCACTATTCATTGCCAGCAGACGGAAAACGTGTTGCATTCACGATTCGTTGCCAACAGATGTAAAAAAGAAAAAAAAAAGAAAAAAAAAAAGAGGGGGGGGGGGGGGGGGGGGGTCGCAGATAACGAGAAGCATAGACAGATAAAAGAGGCCTTAGGGCGAATTTTCAGTGATAACGTACACGACACGCTAGCGTTGTTTTGGTCGGATCATTTGAAGTAAATCATGAAGTTATCTGACACATCCAAAAAAAAAAAAAAAAGCATTGACCTACATGATAAACCTACGGTGGTTATTATTGTCAGATTTAACAGTAGTGATAGACGGGCTGCAGGTTGTGATGATATATTAAATGACGGACGGACGGACTGACGGACTGACTGACTGACTGATCGGTCGATCGACTGCTTGACGTGGGAGTGGTGGCTTCGTGGTTAAGACGCTTACACAGGGTCTAAAAAACATAGGATCTGAAAAAACTAACAGGATAAAAAAAAAAAGAAAAATGAAAAAAAAAAAAGTTTGAGTAACCGGTCTCTTTGATTCACTTTCTTTTCGTTTTAACGTCAACTTCGTTGACGATGCGAGCAGGATAAATGCGGGGTTATAGGGCAGACGTACAAAAGGACAGCTTTTCCGTTTATGAACAGGTTTCTTTCTTTTTTTTTAAACGTCCCTGACAACGAATGTTCTCCAGAGTTTTCACATGATTTTTTTTTCTTCTTTCTTTTTCTTTTGTTTCTTTTTCTTTTTGTTGAGAGAGAGAGAGAGGTGGTGAAGGGAAGCAGCAGCGGAAGGAGGGGGGGGGGGGGGGGGGGGGGGGTGATGGAGGGAATTTTCTCCAAGGGGGGTAGCAGAGATCTCCACTTATATAAAGTGCAGGTCGGCGAGCACTCGGGTCTCAGATCGTTGGCTCAAGGCATGCACGCACGGCCACTTAGAAAGGCGCCAACGCCCAAGCTGAACATGCCTATAACAAACGAACGGTCCCCCCACCCCCACCCCCCTCGTTAGTAACCGACTGGTACCAGTACTAAACGAACGGTCCCCCCCACCCCCACCCCCCTCGTTAGTAACCAACTGACTGGTACCAGTATTACCCTCTCAGGCTTTCCGCGCAACCAGCGGTCTGTGCAGTAGTTAATGCACGATGTACCCCCTGTGTTGTGAGCGGTCTGTGCAGTAGTTAATGCACGATGTGGCCCCTGTGTTGTGAGCGGTCTGTGCAGTAGTTAATGCACGATGTGGCCCCTGTGTTGTGAGCGGCCTGTGCAGTAGTTAATGCACGATGTGGTCCCTGTGTTGTGAGCGGCCTGTGCAGTAGTTAATGCACGATGTGGCCCCTGTGTTGTGAGCGGGCTGTGCAGTAGTTAATGCACGATGTGGCCCCTGTGTTGTGAGCGGCCTGTGCAGTAGTTAATGCACGATGTGGCCCCTGTGTTGTGAGCGGTCTGTGCAGTAGTTAATGCACGATGTGGCCCTGTGTTGTGAGCGGTCTGTGCAGTAGTTAATGCACGATGTGTCTCCTGTGTTGTGAGCGGTCTGTGCAGTAGTTAATGCACGATGTGTCTCCTGTGTTCTGACCTCATGTGATCAGAAAGCACAGACAGCGCTGACCACTTGACGCTAAACGCCATAAGCCATAATAACCCAGCGCCGTGATTCCCACCGCTACCCCCAGCCCGCTGTCCCCCTCCCACCCCCAGCTTCAAGTGGCCTCTCCGGCAGAAACGTTAAACGTGTTTCTCAGGGCTGAATTCGGACATGAAGCCCCCCCTCCTTCCGCCCCCCCCCCCCCCCCCCCCCCCCCCCCCCCCCCCCCCCCCACCGGGTGGACTCCTGTTTCTGTGGCTTTGGAGGCAATGAGGCAACGTGGAGGGTATGGGTGGGTGGGGGGGGAGCGAGGGGATGGGGGTGTAGAGGCCTAATGGGGCTCGTTATGTGTGGCCGAGGGCACACGGTGTAGACAGTGGGAACAGACACGCTTTGGGCGGCAAATCCTCCTCCTCCCCCCCCCCCAACCCCACCCCACCCCACTGGCTCAGGCTGAAACAACAAACATCAACACTTCGGTCCAGCGGCTTTGGGCTGGTGGCCAGGAGAGCAAATTGCGTTCAAGGCAAACTTCTTTTTTTCCCCTTGGTGGGTCGCATGGGAGGTGGCGGGGGGGGGGGGGGGGGAGGGGGGGGGTAAGGTTCTGTCCAAAGAAAGCTTTTCTTACCTCCTTTCTTCCTCCATTCTTTTCCCTTCCTGTCAACCGGCGACACACAATGCCCTCCCCCAGTGAGCTCCCCCCCCCCCCCCCCCCCCCACCAAACTCCACTGGCTGTGTATGAAACGGTCATATGTCTGGCCGGCCTGGATGGCTGATGTAGTGGGAGCCATTTCTCCTCCGTCACACTGATCACGACAGAAAGTGTGGCAGGATTACAGAGGTCTGGATGGCTGATGTAGTGGGGGCCGTTGTCCTCCTTCACACTGATCCCAGAGGTCTGGATGGCTGATGTAGTGGGGGCCGTTTGTCCTCCTTCACACTGATCCCAGAGGTCTGGATGGCTGATGTAGTGGGGGCCGTTTGTCCTCCTTCACACTGATCCCAGAGGTCTGGATGGCTGATGTAGTGGGGGCCGTTTCAACTCCTTCACACTGATCCCAGAGGTCTGGATGGCTGATGTAGTGGGGGCCGTTTCTCCTCCTTCACACTGATCCCAGAGGTCTGGATGGCTGATGTAGTGGGGGCCGTTTCTCCTCCTTCACATTGATCCAAGAAGATCTCCGGCCCTTTATCCACAGTGGGGGCAAACGGCCCGTTGGTGTCCTCCATCAAACCCCCCAGGGACTGCTGCTGGTGTCACAGGGGGAGGAGTCAATGGAGTAGCACCCTGCGCGCTTCGCTGGGGACACTTTCGCCTTCTGGTGTGTCCCGGGGCAGAATGGGATGGCAAGGTAGCGGGTCTGTGGTACACACAGCTATGGCGGCGCTGCCTGACGCGTTTAGCGGCATTGTGCTGAGGGGGAGAGAACACTTCACGCCAGTTTTGAAGGAGAAGGCAGGTCTTCACTGCTGGTTTCTCAGTGTGGTGTGTGGAGAACGATGTGTGCCTAGCTGTGGAGAACGATGTGTGCCTAGCTGTGGAGAACGATGTGTGTCTAGCTGTGGAGAACGATGTGTGTCTAGCTGTGGAGAAAGATGTGTGCCTAGCTGTGGAGAAAGATGTGTGCCTAGCTGTGGAGAAAGATGTGTGCCTAGCTGTGGAGAATGATGTGTGTCTAGCTGTGGAGAAAGATGTGTGCCTAGCTGTGGAGAAAGATGTGTGCCTAGCTGTGAAGAATGATGTGTGCCTAGCTGTGGAGAAAGATGTGTGCCTAGCTGTTGGTGTCATCACAGACAAAGAATAGTGAGCACGTGGTAGATGTCTCCAGCTAGCTGCGTAAGACAGAGAGCGGTTTCAGATTGTCGAGGCGTAGAAGACTGAAACGGCTCAGCCTCCTTCCCCACTCCCCCCCCCCCCCTTTCCCCTTGCTGCCTCACTACCCCCCTCCCCCCCCCCCACACACACATTGCTGTCAGAGACAGGGGGGGGGGGGGGGGAGGAGGCGCCGTGTGAAGTGATGCAGAGATGAAACTATCTGTGACAGCTCGCGGCTGTCCTGTCTCCGTCTCCCTTGGCAACGAGTGATGTGATGGCCAAGGACGGGGAGGGGGAGGGGGGGAGGGCGGTACCGATCAGCAATCGATCAGTGGCGGATCAATGGCGGCTTCCCTAGTACAAACAAGCCGAAGCTTGTCCTTTGTCTTGCGTGCAACAGTCTGGAATCGACCCGTGTCATCCTTTGGCTCTGTGTGATGCCAGGCGAGACACCTGTCTCCAGCCCGCGGTGTGAGTCGTTGAGTGCCCTGTGTCAGCGGTTCAGGGTTCCAAGCCCTCGTCAACACCCCCATCCTGGCGTTTCGCCGAGAGCTATGTTTCTGGCTGGCTGAATTCGCCGAATTCTCAACTTTGCTTTGAGCGTCTCTTACTGAATTTCCACTCGGCTTCTTCGTGTAGGTCTGTGTGGTGAAGTGTGTAAACAACAGCAGAATGAACGTTGTGCCAACTGTGTGAAACATTCTCAGCCAGGGCTTTTGATACGTAAAGGGTTGTTCCTCGGCGTTGGTAGTGTGTGTGTGTGTGTGTGTGTGCGATCTTCAAACCCTGTGGATTGTATGGCATAGAGGTCGCAGTGTACCAGTTTCTGCCAGTCGGTGCGATGTGAGGGAGGGTGAGGGCTGGACGGAGTAGGGATGGACTGGAATTGTAAGCAAGACAGAAAGTGTGGCAGGATTACAGCCTGCAGCCAGAGCCAGACTGATGTGTCGTAACATGGAAAAAAAGCAGATGAGACAACACATAGCGGAGCACCAGCGCCATGGCACACACACACACACACACACACAGACACACAGACACACACACACACACACACACACACACATGCCCGGGGCCTTAGATACATGCCACGCTTGAGCGGCCCGTTTTTCACAGGCCAGGGATCCGCTAAAGAAGTATTTTTTTCCTTTCCCCCGGTCCTCCAAATGGAGATTGACACTCCTTTTCTGTTGACGGGGCCTTGAGGAGGGCCGAACACCATCTGTGTCTGTCAGTGGTAAAGGTTAACCCCTCTCTTTTCTTCTCCGCCACACGTCTCCGCTCGGCTGCTTAAAGGGATTGGAGTGTCAAAGCCACGTGTGAAAAACACGGCGTCAACAAAAGGCGTTGACAGACTTGTGTCGGGGCGGGTTTGACAGGGGGTGGCTTTTCTGCCGAGCTCGGTGTTTGGACATTCGGTCTATTGCGGTACTAGCGTTTTGCACACACACGCGTACACACCAATCATCACCATGGCAACCAGAGTCTGAAGGCGTCGCTGTGTGGTCAGCTGTTTTGTCACTTACCGTAGATATGTGAGTGTTAACGTTGAATCGGGTATGGTAGACGAAACGGTGTGTGAATTTTAATGATTAATTAGGAAAGACTGTGTCGGTGTTGAGATACTCTTGTTTCAAAAGCTGACAGAAAAAAGGCACATAGGAAAAGGGGAAATGTACTTGATGTATTGTTGATGTTGTAACATAAGATACTGAAGCTGAGATAGCTCGGAAACATTTTGGTAACTAACCATAAGTTAAGTCCATGACAACGGTCATATAGCTCGGAAACATTTTGGTAACTAACCATAAGTTAAGTCCATGACAACGGTCATATAGCTCGGAAACATTTTGGTAACTAACCATAAGTTAAGTCCATGACAACGGTCACACTATGAATATGTGGTGCAGCAGGAAATACGACAGGGGACATGGCTGTGGCAACAGCTACAAACAAGGTTCATGATTCTACCAATACAACACGTGGCTATACTGATAAATGTAAACAAAGCACATGCCTCTGGCAGTGTAATACGTGACTGTAGCAATAAATATTTAAACGAAGTACGTGACTCGAGCAAGGTAGTACGTGGCTAAAGCAATAAACATAAAGTGCATGACTCTAGCAAGGTAGTACGTGGCTAAAGCAATAAATATAAAGTGCATGACTCTAGCAAGGTAGAACGTGGCTAAAGTAATAAATATAAAGTGCATGACTCTAGCAAGGTAGAACGTGGCTAAAGCAATAAATATAAAGTGCATGACTCTAGCAAGGTAGTACGTGGCTAAAGCAATAAATATAAAGTGCATGACTCTAGCAAGGTAGTACGTGGCTAAAGCAATAAATATAAAGTGCATGACTCTAGCAAGGTAGTTCGTGGCTCAAGCAATGGCTGGCTATAAACAAAGCACGTGACCAACACTGAATGTAAAGTACGTGGCAATAGCGACAGCTGTAATCTAACAGGAGAAAAGCAGGAGGAGGGAGAAGAAAGACGGAAAGTTCCTTACCATGCCGACGGAAAGAAACGAAAGTCGCAGAGAAGCGAGACTTTTTCCCCCACCACCCAGCAGATACTGCATTAATGTGACTCTAAATGTGGAGAGGAAGACTCCACCTCAATGCAGTTAGGCCAACTGATGACATCTTGACAGGTGGAAAACCGTTTTGATAACTATAAGGGGGAAAAAACACAACCAGTAACTGAATGCTGCAACTAGGGGAACGAAAGAAAATGCGGACAAAGACTGTGGATATATCATCAGTGTTAGACAGAAAAGAGAAATCCCGGACTGCGCTTAGGGGCACTGCAGTCATTACACACCGACACGGACAGACAGTGGGCGAAGAAGAACGATCCAGCTTCACCGCGGAATGGCGGCGAAATATAGACAGGGGAGGTAACGCTGGGTTTCTGGGCCGAAAACAGCGAGTGCAGACAGCTGAGTGGAAAGATGTATGTGGAAGGCTGCAATAGTGGAAAGATGTATGCGGAAGGCTGCAATAGCTGTACACAAAATGAACAAGAAGAAAATGTGCAGGAAAAATAAACGGCAGACCTCACTACAAACGTTGATGGAAAGAATCAAGTCTGGACAGCGCTTCGAAAATGTCAGTGGGACTACTGCAATAATTCAAAGCTAGCAACAGACAGAAAAACAAAACAAAAACAAGAAAAGAAAAAAAGAAAAAAACAAAACAAAAACAGGACAAAGAAACTAGCCAATCGCCGAAAAGAAAGAAAACCCAGATAGTTGATTTGAAAGATTTGTGTGAATACTGCATTGTCGGAAAAAAGGAAATAAAAAACACGTGGACAAGAAACAACAACAGCAAAGACATATCTCGGTGCCGTGTTGACAGAGAGAGGAGAAACTCCAGATGGCTCAGTGGAAAGATGGGCGCAGCTGCTGCTGTGATAATGACAAAAGGCAGAAACAGATGGTGAGAACAAGAGTGAAGCCAGCCGCAGCCTGGGTGCCATGTTGATGGAGAGGAGAGGCAGCTCGGACAGCCCGCTGGGTCTGGAAGCGGCCCTGTTCTCCGCGAGGTTCCACCAGCAGACGTCCAGCCGGCGGGGCAGCGCGGGCGGCGGGGAGAGGAAGCCTGGAGAGACGTCGGCGTCCAAGAGCCTGCCCTCCTTCCCCGACTACGTGGCCAAGTTCCGCAGCAAGATGGTGGAGATCCGCTCCAGCTTCCGCAGGACCTCCCGCCTGGGCTTCTACACCGACTACTGGCTGCCCCCGGGCCAGCCCTCGTAAGTGGTGGGGTCTTTGGGAGGGGAGGGGGGGGGGGGGGGGGCTGTGGAGGGGCGGCTCGTTGGATGGTTGTGTATGTTGTGATTGTAGCTACCTCCCAGCTTGCCGTTCATGTAAGTGTTGCTTTTGCTAAGGGCTGTGGTGGGGTCTGCATTACACCGGATGAGTGTGTGATGTGGTGGGCTTTCTCTTAGTCCAAGCTCTCGTCTGTCTGGCCCAACCCCCCTAGAGTGTCAGGAGATAAGGGCCGAAACACTTGCTTGAAGGGGGCTTCTCTTCTGAGGACTCTCTGCTGCCATGCTCTCCACGAGTTTCTTTCTACTACTTGTGGACGAGTGTATGATGCGGCTGACTCTTGATTCAATTTCTCGGTAGTCTGGCTTCTTTGATTAAGCTTGTGGAAGGATGGGTGATGACGCACAGTGTAACTGAATGTTTCCCGGCTTGGAAGCCCATGTAAGGCTTGCTGCTTTCAAAGCTTTGGGAGATGGTTGGTTATGCTGTGGAGGATGTGGTAGGTTGTTGTTTCACTTTGGTCACATGTTTGCTCTGGTTCGAACGGAGTGTCAGAAACCAGAGATCGGAAAGAAGACATTCTTAAGAACTGGAGTTAGTAGTGTGTAACATTTTATAACACTTCCACTTTGTACCTATCGGAAGTTTTTTTTTTCTTTTCTTTTCTTTTTGTTTTTTGCTTATGTAATCCGATCTGATTATTTCGATCTTGAAAACCAAAACAAAATGAAACTTCAGTCTTAGTGCCGGTCTTTTGAACATCTCCCCTGTCTGTCATCTCTATATCCACCGTGTCACAGTAGTCTCCCTTGATGTCTGGCATCTCTATATCGGCCCTGTCACAGTAGTTTCCCTTGATGTCTGTCATCTCTATATCGGCCCTGTCACAGTAGTCTCCCCTGATGTCTGTCATCTCTATATCATCTCCCTGATGTCTGTCATCTCTATATCATCTCCCCTGATGTCTGTCATCTCTATATCATCTCCCCTGATGTCTGTCATCTCTATATCATCTCCCCTGATGCCTGGCATCTCTATGTCGGCCATGTCACAATAGTCTCCTTGATGTCTGGCATCTCTATGTCGGCCATGTCACAGTGGGTGTCAAGCCGTTCTCTTCCACCTGATCGCGACAGCCTTTGTTCATTGTTTGATTCCGGCCTAGTTTGACTTGCCCCTTTCTCATTTCCATAATGGGTTATGATCTACTTCGCTTTGTCGGACTCATTTGCATAATGGGTCTCTCTCTCCTCTCTCTCTCTCTCTCTCTCTCTCTCTCTCTCTCTCTCTCTCTCTCTCTCTCTCTCTCTCTCTCTTTGTGTGTGTGTGAGCGCGTGGCGTGTGCGTGCGTGTGCGTGTATGGGTGGGTGGGTGGGTGGGTTGGTGTGTGTGTGTGTGCGCGCGCATGCGCTTGCGCGTGTGTGTGTGTATGTTTCTTTTTTTGTTCTTTCTCACCTTTTGTTATCTTTCTTTTTTCTATATTTTTTTTCTTTTTAACCTCAAGAGTTTATTTTTATGATTGTTTATTTGGTCCGTTTCTCTGTTTATTTACTCATTGCTCCAGCCGTGGATATACAGTCTGTCCATGCGTGCGTGCGTGCGTGCATACGTGCGTGCGTGCTTTCTTGTGTGTGTGTGTGTGTGTGTGTGTGTGTGTGTGGTGTGTGTGTGTGGTGTGTGTGTGTGTGCAAGACAAAACAAGAAGAAAGAGAGAGAGAGAGAGAGAGAGAGAGAGAGAGAGAGAGAGAGAGAGAGAGAGAGAGAGAGAGTTATCCCGGGTACCGACTGGCAAGGCAGAAGCAAGTCAACCTTGAAGTCATTATATCTCACAGTGGGTTCCCCTGTGTGTGGGCCACAAATATTGGAAAGGCAGTCACAGTGGGTTCCCCCTGTCTGTAGGCCACAGACATTGGCAAGGCAGTCACAGTGGGTTCCCCTGTCTGTGGGCCCAGACATTGGCAAGGCAGTCACAGTGGGTTCCCCCTGTCTGTGGGCCATGGACATTGGCAAGGCAGTCACAGTGGGTTCCCCTGTCTGTGGGCCACGGACATTGGCAGGCAGTCACAGGGGTTCCCCTGTCTGTGGGCCACAGACATTGGCAAGGCAGTCACAGTGGGTTCCCCCTGTGGGCCACAGACATTGGCAAGGGAGTCACAGTGGGTTCCCCCTGTGGGCCACAGACATTGGCAAGGCAGTCACAGTGGGTTCCCCTGTGGGCCACAGACATTAGCAAGGCAGTCACAGTGGGTTCCCATGTCGTGGGCCACAGACATTGGCAAGGCAGTCACAGTGGGTTGCCCCTGTGGGCCACAGACATTGGCAAGGCAGTCACAGTGGGTTCCCCCTGTGGGCCACAGACATTGGCAAGGCAGTCACAGTGGGTTCCCCTGTCTGTGGGCCACAGACATTGTCAAAGGCAGTCACAGTGGGTTCCCCCTGTCTGTGGGCCACAGACATTGGCAAGGCAGTCACAGTGGTTCCCCTGTCTGTGGGCCATGGACATTGGCAAGGCAGTCACAGTGGGTTCCCCTGTCTGTGGACCACAGACATTGGCAAGGCGTCACAGTGGGTTCCCCCTGTCTGTGGGCCATGGACATTGGCAATGCAGTCACAGGGGGTTCCCCTGTGGGCCATGGACATTGGCAAGGCAGTCACAGTGGTTCCCCTGTCTGTGGGGCCCCAGACATTGGCAAGGCAGTCACAGTGGGTTCCCCCTGTGGGCCATGGACATTGGCAAGGCAGTCACAGTGGGTTCCCTGTCTGTGGGCCACAGACATTGGCAAGGCAGTCACAGTGGGTTCACCTGTGGGCCATGGACATTGGCAAGGCAGTCACAGTGGGATCCCCCTGTCTGTGGGCCACAGACATTGGCAAGGCAGTCACAGTGGGTTCCCCCTGTCTGTGGGCCATTACATTGGCAAGGCAGTCACAGTGGGTTCCCCCTGTCTGTGGGCCACAAACATTGACAAGGCAGTCACAGTGGGTTCCCCTTGTGGGCCACAGACATTGGCAAGGCAGTCACAGTGGGTTCCGCTGTGTGTGGGCCATGGACATTGGCAAGGCAGTCACAGTGGGTTCCCTGTCTGTGGGCCCGGGACATTGGCAAGACAGTCACAGTGGATTCCCCTGTGTGTGGGCCATGGACATTGGCAAGGCAGTCACAATGGGTTCTCCCTGTCTGTGGGCCACATACATTGGCAAGGCAGTCACAGTGGGTTCTCCCTGTCTGTGGGCCACATACATTGGCAAGGCAGTCACAGTGGGTTCTCCCTGTCTATGGGCCACATACATTGGCAAGGCAGTCACAGTGGGTTCCCCCGTCTGTGGGCCACAGACATTGGCAAGGCAGTCACAGTGGTTTCCCCCCGTCTGTGGGCCACAGACATTGGCAAGGCAGTCACAGTGAGTTCCCCCTGTCTGTGGGCCACAGACATTGGCAAGGCAGTCACAGTGGGTTCCCCTGTGGCCACAGACATTGGCAAGGCAGTCACAGTGGTTTCCCCTGTCTGTAGGCCACAGACATTGACAAAGCAGTCACAGTGGGTTCCCCTGTGGGCCACAGACATTGCCAAGGCAGTCACAGTGGGTTCCCCTGTGGGCCACAGACATTGGCAGGCAGTCACAGTGGGTTCCCCCTGTCTGTGGGCCACATACATTGACAAGGCAGTCACAGTGGGTCCTCCCTGTGTGTGGGCCATGGACATTGGCAAGGCAGTCACAGTGGGTTCCCTGTCTGTGGGCCACAGACATTGACAAGGCAGTCACAGTGGGTTCCCCCTGTCTGTGGGCCACAGACATTGTCAAGGCAGTCACAGTGGGTTCCCCCTGTCTGTTTGCCACAGACATTGACAAGGCAGTCACAGTGGGTTCTCCCTGTGTATGGGCCATGGACATTGGCAAGGCAGTCACAGTGGGTTCCCCTGTCTGTGGGCCACAGACATTGGCAAGGCAGTCACAGTGGGTTCCCCCTGACTGTCGGCCACAGACATTGGCAAGGCAGTCACAGTGGGTTTCCCTGTCTGTGGGCCACAGACATTGGAAAGGCAGTCACAGTGGGTTCCCCCTGTCTGTAGGCCACAGACATTGGCAAGGCAGTCACAGTGGGTTCCCCTGTCTGTGGGCCCCAGACATTGGCAAGGCAGTCACAGTGGGTCCCCTGTCTGTGGGCCATGGACATTGGCAAGGCAGTCACAGTGGGTTCCCCCTGTCTGTGGGCCACGGACATTGGCAAGGCAGTCACAGTGGGTTCCCCCTGTCTGTGGGCCACAGACATTGGCAAGGCAGTCACAGTGGGTTCCCCCTGTGGGCCACAGACATTGGCAAGGGAGTCACAGTGGTTCCCCCCGTGGGCCACAGACATTGGCAAGGCAGTCACAGTGGGTTCCCCTGTGGGCCACAGACATTAGCAAGGCAGTCACAGTGGGTTCCCTGTCCGTGGGCCACAGACATTGGCAAGGCAGTCACAGTGGGTTGCCCCTGTGGGCCACAGACATTGGCAAGGCAGTCACAGTGGGTTCCCCCTGTGGGCCACAGACATTGGCAAGGCAGTCACAGTGGGTTCCCCTGTCTGTGGGCCACAGACATTGTCAAGGCAGTCACAGTGGGTTCCCCTGTCTGTGGGCCACAGACATTGGCAAGGCAGTCACAGTGGGTTCCCCCTGTCTGTGGGCCATGGACATTGGCAAGGCAGTCACAGTGGGTTCCCCTGTCTGTGGGCCACAGACATTGGCAAGGCAGTCACAGTGGGTTTCCCCTGTCTGTGGGCCATGGGCATTGGCAATGCAGTCACAGGGGGTTCCCCTGTGGGCCATGGACATTGGCAAGGCAGTCACAGTGGGTTCCCCTGTCTGTGGGCCACAGACATTGGCAAGGCAGTCACAGTGGGTTCCCCCTGTGGGCCATGGACATTGGCAAGGCAGTCACAGTGGGTTCCCCTGTCTGTGGGCCACAGACATTGGCAAGGCAGTCACAGTGGGTTCCACCTGTGGGCCATGGACATTGGCAAGGCAGTCACAGTGGGTTCCCCCTGTCTGTGGGCCACAGACATTGGCAAGGCAGTCACAGTGGGTTCCCCCTGTCTGTGGGCCATTACATTGGCAAGGCAGTTTACAGTGGGTTCCCCCTGTCTGTGGGCCACAAACATTGACAAGGCAGTCACAGTGGGTTCCCCCTGTGGGCCACAGACATTGGCAAGGCAGTCACAGTGGGTTCCGCTGTGTGTGGGCCATGGACATTGGCAAGGCAGTCACAGTGGGTTCCCTGTCTTTGGGCCAGGGCCATTGGCAAGACAGTCACAGTGGGTTCCCCTGTGTGTGGGCCATGGACATTGGCAAGGCAGTCACAGTAGGTTCTCCCTGTCTGTGGGCCACATACATTGGCAAGGCAGTCACAGTGGGTTCTCCCTGTCTGTGGGCCACATACATTGGCAAGGCAGTCACAGTGGGTTCTCCCTGTCTATGGGCCACATACATTGGCAAGGCAGTCAGAGTGGGTTCTCCCGTCTGTGGGCCACAGACATTGGCAAGGCAGTCACAGTGGTTTCCCCCTGTCTGTGGGCCACAGACATTCGCAAGGCAGTCACAGTGAGTTCCCCCTGTCTGTGGGCCACAGACATTGGCAAGGCAGTCACAGTGGGTTCCCCCTGTGGGCCACAGACATTGGCAAGGCAGTCCCCAGTGGGTTCCCCCTGTCTGTGGGCCATGGACATGGCAAGGCAGTCACAGTGGGTTCCCCCTGACTGTGGGCCACAGACATTGGCAAGGCAGTCACAGTGGTTTCCCCCTGTCTGTAGGCCACAGACATTGACAAAGCAGTCACAGTGGGTTCCCCTGTGGGCCACAGACATTGCCAAGGCAGTCACAGTGGGTTCCCCTGTGGGCCACAGACATTGGCAAGGCAGTCACAGTGGTTCCCCTGTCTGTGGGCCACATACATTGACAAGGCAGTCACAGTGGGTTCTCCTGTGTGTGGGCCATGGACATTGGCAAGGCAGTCACAATGGGTTCCCCTGTCTGTGGGCCACAGACATTGACAAGGCAGTCACAGTGGGTTCCCCTGTCTGTGGGCCACAGACATTGACAAGGCAGTCACAGTGGGTTCCCCTGTCTGTGGGCCACAGACATTGTCAAGGCAGTCACAGTGGGTTCCCCCTGTCTGTTTGCACAGACATTGACAAGGCAGTCACAGTGGGTTCTCCCTGTGTATGGGCCATGGACATTGGCAAGGCAGTCACAGTGGGTTCTCCCTGTCGTGGGCCACAGACATTGGCAAGGCAGTCACAGTGGGTTCCCCTGTCTGTGGGCCACAGACATTGGCAAGGCAGTCACAGTGGGTTCTCCCTGTGTGTGGGCCATGGACATTGGCAAGGCAGTCACATGGGTTCCCCTGTCTGTGGGCCACAGACATTTACAAGGCAGTCACAGTGGGTTCCCCTGTCTGTGGGCCACAGACATTGACAAGGCAGTCACAGTGGGTTCCCCTGTCTGTGGGCCACAGACATTGTCAAGGCAGTCACAGTGGGTTCCCCCTGTCTGTTTGCCACAGACATTGACAAGGCAGTCACAGTGGGTTCTCCCTGTGTATGGGCCATGGACATTGGCAAGGCAGTCACAGTGGGTTCCCTGTCTGTGGGCCACAGACATTGGCAAGGCAGTCACAGTGGGTTCCCCTGTCTGTGGGCCACAGACATTGGCAAGGCAGTCACAGTGGGTTCCCCCTGTCTGTGGGCCACAGACATTGGCAAGGCAGTCACAGTGGGTTCCCCCTGTCTGTGGGCCACAGACATTGACAAGGCAGTTACAGTGGGTTCTCCCTGTGTGGGGGCCATGGACATTGGCAAGGCAGCACAGTGGGTTCCCCTGTCTGTGGGCCACAGACATTGGCAAGGCAGTCACAGTGGGTTTCCTGTCTGTGGGCCACAGACATTGGCAAGGCAGTCACAGTGGGTTCCGCTGTGTGTGGGCCATGGACATTGGCAAGGCAGTCACAGTAGGTTCCCCCTGTCTGTGGGCCACAGACATTGCAAGGCAGTCAAAGTGGGTTCCCCCTGTCTGGTGGGCCATGGACATTGGCAAGGCAGTCACAGTGGGTTCCCCCTGTCTGTGGGCCACAGACGTTGGCAAGGCAGTCACAGTGGGTTCCCCTGTCTGTGGGCTACAGACATTGGCAAGGCAGTCACAGTGGGTTCCCCCTGTGGGCCACATACATTGGCAAGGCAGTCACAGCGGGTTCCCCCTGTCTGTGGGCCATGGACATTTGCAAGGCAGTCACAGTGGGTTTCCCCTGTCTGTGGGCCATGGACATTGGCAAGGCAGTCACAGTGGGTTCCCCCTGTCTGTGGGCCACAGACATTGGCAAGGCAGTCACAGTGGGTTCCCCTGTCTGTGGGCCATGGACATTGGCAAGGCAGTCACAGTGGGTTCCCCTGTCTGTGGGCCACAGACATTGGCAAGGCAGTCACAGTGGGTTCTCCCCGTCTGTGGGCCACAGACATTGGCAAGGCAGTCACAGTGGGTTCTCCCTGTCTGTGGGCCACAGACATTGGCAAGGCAGTCACAGTGGGTTCTCCCTGTCTGTGGGCCACAGACATTGGCAAGGCAGTCACAGTGGGTTCCCTGTCTGTGGGCCACAGACACTGGCAAGGCAGTCACAGTGGGTTCCCCTGTCTGTGGGCCACAGACACTGGCAAGGCAGTCAGAGTGGGTTCCCCTGTCTGTGGGCCACAGACACTGGCAAGGCAATCACAGTGGTGGACTTTTATTTTACGCCTGACATTAACTTTGAATCGACTATGTTTATCGCGCTGCGACTCTCTCTCTCTCTCTCTCTCTCTCTCTCTCTCTCTCTCTCTCGCTCTCACTCTCTCTCTCTCTCTCTCTCTCTCTCTCTCTCTCCCTCTCTCTCTCTCTCTCCACACACACACACACACACACACACACACACACACACAGACACACACACACACACACACACACACACACACACACACACACACACACACACACACACACACACTCACACTACGTACGCACGCACGTACGCACGCACGCACGCACGCGCGTACGCGAAAAACATAGTCCATTCAAACTTAATGTCATGTTGAAAATAAAAGTCCGAGAGAGAGAGAGAGAGAGAGAGAGAGAGAGAGAGAGAGAGAGAGAGAGAGAGAGAGAGAGAGAACTGGTTATAACAATGTCAACAACAACAACAGTGATGATGAGGATGAGGATGCTTATGGTAATAATGCTGTTTATACTGAAATAAGATATTCATGCACCCTCTGGCGCATTCGATCTTTCATTGACCTTCAGTTCCAAGATGTTGTGGGCGTAACGATATACAAACGCTCCATACTCTGCATAGACATTTTCAATCAACGCATGATCATGTCGAAAGTGCTGGAAGTATGCAATGTTTCTTTTTTTCATATTAGTGTATGTATATTAGTCATAGGAATACAATGTTTCTTTTTTCATATTAGTGTATGTATGTTAGTCATAGGAATACAATGTTTCTTTTTTCATATTAGTGTATGTATGTTAGTCATAGGAATACAATGTTTCTTTTTTCATATTAGTGTATGTATGTTAGTCATAGAAATACCGTCTGCTGTCGCATCTTGGGGCGAAATGAATCCCCCCCCCCTCCCCCCCCCCCCCCCCCCCTCTCCTCCTTCACTCTTCATGTCCATTTCTCCCCCCCCCCCCCCCCCCCTGTCCATTAATGCAAGGCATGACACTGCGGTGTTGACGTCTGTTTGCAGTGGGGAGTGCGTGTTGAGGGGGTTATCTCCCTTATCTCCCCTTTTCTGACACTGACATACAGCTTAGTATGGTCCTGTCGAAGAAATTGACACTGACAGTCAGGCAGACACACACCACACACACACACACACACACACCACACACACACACACACACACACACACACACACACACACACAGACAGAGAGAGACATACACAGAGAGACAGACAGACAAACAGACAGACCGACAAAGAGAGTATCCTGTTGCAAGATAATGTCATAAATCTACTTATTATTCCCGGGGCTTGAAGATGTCTGCAGCCAGATATTTATCATTGACTCCATTTTCCCTGCCTGGGGTGGGCTGCGACAAACTTGACTGGCGTGAGAGGTTGATCGTATAGAAATAGTTGGATCCATCGGAAATACTTCAACGTCTGCAAGCAACTATGATTGAAAAACAGAATGTTGTTTTTCTTCTCCCACGTGCATGTTCTCAAATTTCTTGTCGGGGAATCTTGAATAAGAATCCATCACAATACAAAGGTCATACATTTCATACGAAGGAATCACTGGAAAGAAAGGCAGTGCAGTAGAGCCGTGTATAAATCTTCGAAGAGAAGTGGCGATCATGGCTGAAGAAGCAAGCCAAAGACACATCATCAACATACCGATATACAGCTGGCAGCGATGCAAGGCTGCTGAACGCGGTATAGATACAGAGAACGTTAAACGGTACAATGCAACGAAATACACTGTGCGGTCTATTCCGGCACAACACGCCAATACAGTGAGTGCAATGCCATGCACACAGGTACAACATCAACATCAACAACAACAACAACAACAACAACAACAGAAATCACGACAAGACGGGGCTGCGTGATGCACAAGGAGTGCAACGCAGTGGCCACTTAACGCTTAGCAGCTTAGTACGAAAAGTACAACATAGTTCAGCACAGCACAGCACAGTGTACAGGAGCAGCATAGCACGGCGCAGCATACATAACACAACGCAGTATAGGCCCTCATTGAATAGAAGCCCCTCCCCCACCCCACCACAAAAAAAAAAAAAAAAAAAAAAAAAAACACTGGCGTCTCGGTAACAAAACCAAGAGGCCAGCTTTACCGACTCACGTGTGAATGAAGGCCAACTCGGGAAGTGTGGAGGATGAGGCGGGAAAGTCAGTGAGGTGGTCTGGGTGCTGTGTTGACTTTCCTAGCAACTTTGGAAGACGATTTTTTTTCTTCCTTGCTATATTGTTTTACTTGCTTCCTTTCTCACACCTCCGCTGCGCTCTTCCTGCTCCAAATACAGACATGTGATCGTTGGCGGAGTGGGTAAGGCGTCAGATTCGTGTTCCCAGGTCCCGGGTTGGACTCCCCCCTCAGGCCAGGGTGAAAGAGGTTTTCTCTGAAGGACGAGACTTGAAGCCAAGGTCCTGTGGATGCAGGCGTTCAAACCGCCTTGCTTGCACGACAAATCCTATCGTACCCCTTCGGAGCGAGCGGTCGTGTGCCGGTGTAGGGTTTGACGACATGGAAATAAAGCACATGCGCAGTGGTGAGCTTAGAAATCCTCCCCTTCTTCACCCCAAGGGAATGTCGCTGCCTTGTTTCCATAGGCCCCAGATCTCGTCAATGACGAGCCTCTAGAGTTCCAGCCTAGGACAGAGTTGACGGAGAGTGTCCAGATGAAAGATATTTTTGCAAGTATGGTGCAACTCTCTCTCTCTCTCTCTCTCTCTCTCTCTCTCTCTCTCTCTCTCTCTCTCTCTCTCTCTTTCACTCAATCTTTTCATCTCTCTCGCAATCTTTTCTCTCTCTCTCTCAATCTTTTCATCTCTCTCTCAATCTTTTCCTCTCTCTCTCTCTCTCTCTCTGATTGTTCGGTTGATTTCTTTATACATAATTCAGCCTGGTCCATT